>JARSSU010042123.1:0-100969 GCA_029619165.1 Eurosta solidaginis | reverse complement strand
TTTTAGCAGTGCCTTATGATTATGGATTCCCACACACTGTGGGCAAAGCTTTTTACACATCGAACACTTAAGATGTTGCCATTTTCCGACAGTTGAACCCAGGACATTTAGTGTGTGGTTGACTAGAAAATCCTGGAAATCTGCAGCAGACAACTGACTTCCAAAACTCCTCCTCTGACATCCATTATTCCTATGTCTTCCCCTTATGTGATTATGTAACACATCATTGAATCTAGTTCATCTCAAACTTCGCCAAAAAAAAGCGTCTTTCTAACGACTTCAAATCAATTTTCATTGGCCGCAAAAGTGCCGCAACTGCAATTTTAATTTATCTGAAAATCGATTTGGCTAATTGCGAACATTATGGGATCGTTTACCAACGCATTGGCAACAATCACTTACATCGCACACACATACACACATGCATGAGTGCGACGCTCATTATTAACGGTGGCATGTGGCAAGCAAATTTTGTGGCACGCATTTAGGGTGCTGGACTTCTCACAAAAGTCATAACAACCAACAGCAACCGAACAAGCGAGTGGGACGATGGGAGCGCAGTCAACCTGTGCACGAATACGAAGACAAATTCACAAATTCAAACATGCAAAAAGGCAGTCAAGCGCTCAATCAACTATTTATTCAGTCATTCAGTAGTGTCGTCAAATCAATGCCGAGAAAATATAAAAGTCCAAATGGCCGAAAACAATACGATGGAAAGCTAAAAGCAAACAAATGAAAGCAAAATAAATTACTATATAAATACCAAAGGGGTCAAAAACAAAAAGCTCTAAAAAAGTGAAAAAAAATATATATATTTGTAGTTATATGCATGTGGAGAAAGGGAAATAACTAAAAGCAAATGGCCAACAAACTAGAAATCGTTATAATCACAAGTTACCCACTTTGTAGCTGCTGCCCAAAGGTCTTCGTGTCGCTTAAATGATCTAATAAAATTTTATTTCCTGCCCAAATGGACAATTTACCTATATGTATGCTTATTTTGTCCTTTTGGCGTGAAAATTATATTGAAATGCCACTAAATGGCCAACTGATGGCCATTTGGAACTTAGCAGTTGATGCTTCGTATTAAACTTTCAGTTTTGTTCATTTTTCCACTTATTTTGGGTCTTAGTTTATATATTTATTTAACTTTTTTTCTACAGAAATTATGCACCAAAGTTGCAGGTGTGGTTATTGGCACAAATTTATTTACTTTTTCTGGTTGTTTTTCTTTTTTTATTAGAATGAGAGATATTTTTGTTGACTTTTTTTACCTATACCAAATCGATAGTAAATATTTTAAGTTATTTTACATATTCGATATGGTCTTGTTTACTAGGAAGTATAAGTCCCCGAATTGGTCTAGGTCTAAACTAGCAGCGTGAATCTGCAGATGAAGGCCACCGTGCTGTGATGGTAGCGTGATCCGCCAACCACACTGAAGATCCTGGGTTTACGCCCCGGAAAAAGCAACATCAAAACTTTAGAAACAAGTTTTTTTCAATTAGAAGAAAGTTTTTCTAAGCGTGGTCGCCCCTCGGCAGTGTTTGGAAAGCACTCCGAGTGTATTTCTGCCATGAAAAGCTCTCAGTGAAACTAATCTGCCTTGAAGATGCCGTTCGGAGTCGCCATAAAACAAGTAGGTCCTGCCTCGACAATTTGTAGGAAAAATTAAAAGGAGCACGACGCAAATTGGCAGAGAAGCTCGGCCTAAAATCTTTTCGGAGGTTATCGCGCCTTACATTTATTTATTTATTTAAGCTGTCGTGGAAGCTCGACGTAAAGAAAAGATTTGAATAGGTCTTGACTGCACTTTAAGTATTTAAAAATATGCTGGGGTGTAAGTGGGGCACTCTCCTCTCTCTCAATGTATAATTACAGTAATTGCAAAACTTATATTATACTATGAAGTAATTGTTTGATAGACAGCCACACAAAAAAGGACGTACCTAAAAAATAAGAGCATGTGCACTGTAGGACATTCTGCACATCCCACTTGCAGACCTGATGGCGAAGAAAATAGCTGTAATAACGAGACACAGCGACTCCATCGGATTTAGCGCGACTAAAAGAAGGCGAGAGCTGCGCACGATCGACCAGGCAGAGAGGCGTGAAACCAAGCGCAGGGCTGTGAAGTGTGGAAGATCATATGCAGGTCTTTTAAACTTCGATTAACAAAGTTACTCTTATCATTGAAAATAGGAGACTGTAGGCTAATGACGGGTATTCTAACTGGACACTGTCTTCTGCCGTCACATATTTTTATACTCAGCTGAGCAAAGCTCCCAGAGTATATTAATTTTGTTCGCGTAACGGTAACCCCTACCCGCATAAAGTAATCGAGATTGATATAGACTTCTATATATCAAAATGATCTGGGCGAAAAAAGAAATTCATTTAGCTATGTCCGCCCGTCCGTCCGTCTGTCCTTAACCATGATAACTTGATTAAATTTTGAGTTATTTTAATGAAATTTGGTATGTGAGTTCCAGGGTACTCATCTCAGATATCTATTTAAAATAAAGAAAATCTTCTATATCGAAAATTTCGAAAAACCGACAAAGTGCGATAATCATTACCAAAGACGGACAAAGCGATGAAATTTGGTAGGTGGGTTGACCTTATGACGCAGAATAGAAAATTAGTAAAATTCTGGACAACGTGCGTGGCACCGCCCACTTTTTAAAGAAGGTAACTTAAAAGTTTTGCAAGCTGTAATTTGGCAGCTGAGTATGTAATGTTCGGTTACCCCCGAACTTAGCCTTCCTTACTTGTTTTCTTTATATTTACTTCTTTTCGTTTGTCGTCTCACTTTCTTGTTTATATGTCATCGAATCGTTTTTCTGCATTTTTTAATTTCCATTAAGTGATTTGTTGTTGTAACTGCTTCCTATTTTTTAGTGCAAATTTGTTTTTTGTTTCGGGTTTGCAGTCCAATAAATTAGAAAAACGCCTTTTTTATTTTTGTTCCAGCGTTTCGAACTTTTATTTTGGTCTTCTTCAGGGCCTAATGACAAAAAACATAAAACTTAATATATAAGGCTTTGCATTACAATAGGGGGTTAATAATAATTACATATACAAACAAAAGTACATATATAACACAATTATTGAAATCACAGATTCTTACTCAAAATTACTGCGTTCTTCCTTGTCAGTTATTTTGTATAAATAATATGTTTTCTGCATTGTGCCGAAATGGTCATATATAAAAATTTTAAATTATAGGGCTTTGGGATTAGTTTTTTAGATTTGAATGAAATTGAAAAAGAAATAAGTAATAAGACGAACTATATACATATATACGTATTTGGCGTTTGTTGATACTTTTGTCAGCCGGTTCGTGCTTGATGGACTATGTAGAGCAGCTGATGATTGTTGACATCGTTATAAAATACACGTGTAGATGTCGCTGATGGTTTTAGCTTTTACGCTCTTTCACGAACGCAGTTTTTTGGGCGTCGTTCCATTGGTGTTATCGAGCTCTGCTCTGCTCAAATCTCAGTGAACGATCTGGATCAACTTTATGAGAGCTGGCAGCACTAATAAAACATCTGTTTTGTAGAAATAAGAAGAAACGTATTTTTAAGTACTGATAGAATTATTAACATTTAAATAGTTTCGCACGTAAGACAAACTATTTATTTTCCTTACATCGTCTTCAAGTTGTTTACTCTTTCACTGTTTTTGCTTTTAAACATGGCGAGAATCTTTTATGTATACACAAAGTACACGTATTTAGTTCAGTGCTACAAATGGCTCAACTATATGGTTGGCTCATCTCACCAGCTGATTGTATTTTTTTCATTTCACTGGTGTAGGATTGTCAGAAGGAGATGGCAAACTTAAAAAGAAACCAACGAATTTTCTTACTACTTACAAATTCTGCTAAGTTTATGTTTTCATTCCATTCATTCGTCTAACACCAACACGCTATTTTGGCAATGTGAACAAAGGTATGTTATGCTGTAGAGATGAGCCAACCATATAGTTGAGCTATGAGTCTACCAACTCAAAAGTGGTTAGCTGTCAAAATATCTACTACAGAAAACGAAACGAACAGAACTGCTATACGGATCAGAAATGAACCAGATAAATACAGGATCACAACGTTTGTTGTTTGCATTTGCATGTTAAATTTCTATCCGTCTCTCGCTCTAAGTCTCAATGGAACGTAACTTTTATCAGCTTTAATAAATATTTCTTCTAATTCTTTTTCCCCAACTTTCTCTCTGGCTAATACTTTGGTTCCTTCGAAATCAAATCTATGTCCAAAGATAATATTGTAATGCAAGGCCTTATATACTAAGTGTTATGTTTTTTTGTAATTAGGCCCTGAAAAAAATAAAAAAGGCGTTTTTCTAATTTATTGCATTGCAAACACGAAACCAAAAACAAATTTGCAATAATAAAGAAAAAAAGTCGTTAGTACAAAAAAAAACCTATTTTTTAGTGTTTTATTTTTCGCTTCTTTTGATACTTTGGAAAAAAGGGTATAAGTGGGAGCAAGTTAGCTTTCGCCTTTTGAAGTCATGGGTCCTTGGGAAATTGAGCTCAAGAAGAGTGAGATTGTATTATAATTGCTTTGAGCACAATGTTGTATTTGTTACAGAGTTTATATTTATTTCAGATATATTAACAATATGTTTTATTTATTTCATTCCAGGTGAGTTTTCCATATCATTTATTACAATAAGCAAAAACTAAAAAAGCGAGTAAGTCATTAAAGAAAAAAGTACATTAAATTTTTAAATTTGTGCAATATTGTGTGTCTAGTGCTAAGCAATTTGCACAGCTAAAAAGCATCTTAATTACCAACAAAAGCGCCATAACACACATTGCAATAAATAATCTGCAGATGCAGTATACACGAGTATGTAAAGTTGTACCATAATGAAATATTGCTTGCAGCCAACCCGTAGCAACTTGGCTAGATGAGTGACAACAACTAAGAAACTATGTTGTCAAAGCTGCACCTGCAATCGACCTTGAACTTCAGATACTTTGCTAGCGGTCAATATATCAACATCATCACACAAACCTACATGAAACAAGTAAGGAAGGCTAAGTTCGGGTGTAACCGAACATAACATACTCAGTTGAGAGCTATGGAGACAAAATAAGGAAAATCAATCTGGGGTAACCCTGGAATGTGGTTGTATAACATGTGTATCAAATGAAAGGTATTAAAGAGTATTTTAAGAGAGAATAGGCCATAGTTCTATGGATGAACGCCATTTAGGGATATCGCCATAAAGGTAGACCAGGGCTGACTCTAGAATTTGTTTGTACGATATGGGTATCAAATGAAAGGTGTTACTGAGCATTTTAAGAGGGAGGGGCCTTAGGTCTATCGGTGGACGCCTTTTCGAGATGTCCCCATTAAGGTGGACCAGGGGTGATTCTATAATGTGTTTGTACGATATGGGTATCAAATGAAAGCTGTTAATGAGTATTTTGAAAAGGAGTGATCCTTAGTTCCATAGGTGGACGCCGTTTCGAGATATCGCCATAAAGGTGGACCAGGGGTGTCTCTAGAATGTGTTTGTACGATATGGGAATCAAATGAAAGGTGTTACTGAGCATTTTAAGAGGGAGTGGGCATAGGTCTATAGGTGGACGCCTTTCGAGATATCGCCATTAGGGTGGGCCAGGGGTGACTCTAGAATGTTTGTACGGTATGGGTATCAAACGAAAGGTGTTACTGAGCATTTTAAGAGGGAGTGGGCATGAGGTCTATAGGTGGACGCCTTTTCGAGATATCGTCATTAGGGTGGGCCAGGGTGACTCTAGAATGTGTTTGTACGATATGTGCATCAAACGAAAGGTGTTACTGAGCATTTTAAGAGGGAGTGGGCATTAGGTCTATAGGTGGACGCCCTTTCGAGATATCGCCATTAGGGTGGGCCAGGGGTGACTCTAGAATGTTTGTACGATATGGGTATCAAACGAAAGGTGTTACTGAGCATTTTAAGAGGGAGTGGGCATTAGGTCTATAGGTGGACGCCTTTTCGAGATATCGCCATTAGGGTGGGCCAGGGGTGACTCTAGAATGTGTTTGTACGATATGGGTATCAATGAAAGGTGGTAAGGAGTATTTTAAAGGGAGTAATCCTTAGTTCTATAGGTGGACGCCTTTTCGAGATATCGCCATAAAGGTGGACCAAGGGTGACTCTAGAATGTTTGTACGATATGGGTATCAAACGAAAGGTGTTACTGAGCATTTTAAGAGGGAGTGGGCATTAGGTCTATAGGTGGACGCCTTTTCGAGATATCGCCATTAGGGTGGGCCAGGGTGACTCTAGAATGTGTTTGTACGATATGGGTATCAAATGAAAGGTGGTAATGAGTATTTTAAAAGGGAGTAATCCTTAGTTCTATAGGTGGACGCCTTTTCGAGATATCGCCATAAAGCTGGACCAAGGGTGACTCTAGAATGTTTGACGGTATGGGTATCAAACGAAAGGTGTTACTGAGCATTTTAAGAGGGAGTGGGCATTAGGTCTATAGGTGGACGCCTTTCGAGATATCGCCATTAGGGTGGGCCAGGGTGACTCTAGAATGTGTTTGTACGATATGGGTATCAAATGAAAGGTGGTAATGAGTATTTTAAAAGGGAGTAATCCTTAGTTCTATAGGTGGACGCCTTTTCGAGATATCGCCATTAGGGTGGGCAGGTGTGACTCTAGAATGTTTGTACGATATGGTATCAACGAAGGTGAGTACTGAGCATTTTAAGAGGAGTGGGCATTAGTCTATAGAGTGACGCCTTTTCGAGATATCGCATTAGGTGGACAGGGGTGACTCTAGAATGTTTATACGATATGGTCATCAACGAAAGGTGTTACTGAGTAGTTTAAGATGGAGTGTACATTAGGGGTCTATAGGTGGACGCCTTTTCGAGATATCAGCCATTAGGGTGGGCCCGGGGTGCACTCTAGAATGTTTGTACGAGTATGGGTATCAAACGAAGCTGTTACTGAGCATTTTAAGAGGGAGTGGGCATTAGTCTATAGGTGGACGCCTTTCTCGAGTATTGCCATTAGGTGGGCCAGGGGTGACTCTAGAATGTTTGTACGATATGGGTATCAAACGAAAGGTGTTACTGAGCATTTTAAGAGGGAGTGGACACTAGGTCTATAGGTGGACGCCTTTTCGAGATATCGCCATAGGGTGGGCCAGGGGTTACTCTAGAATGTTTGTACGATATGGGTATCAAACGAAAGGTGTTACTAGCATTTGAAGAGAGAGGGGGCATTAGTTCTATAGGTGGACTGCCTTTTCGAGATATCGCCATTAGGGTGGGACAGGGGTGACTCTGGTATGTTTTTGTACGATATGGATATCAAATTAAGGTATTAATAAGGGTTTTAAAAGCGATTGGCCCTTAGATGTATATGGTAAGGCGTTCTCGTGATATCCACCAAAATGTGGACCAGGTGATCCAGAAAATCATCTGTCGGGTACTGCTAATTTATTTATATATGCAATGCCACTAACAGTATTCCTGCCAAGATTCCAAGGGCTGTGATTTCGCCTTGTAGAACTTTTCATTTTCTTCTACTTAATATGGTAGGTGTCACACCCATTTTAGTATTTTTCAAGTTTATATTTTGCGTCAACAAACCATCAGTTACCATGTTTCATCCCTTTTTCGTATTTTGTATAGAATATGGCATTTTTTTCATTTTTTCGGTAATTTTCGATATCGATAAAGTGGGCGTGGTTATGGGGTCAGATTTCGCCCATTTTTTATTACCAAGAAAAGTGAGCTCAGGTAAGTACGTGGGCTAAGTTTAGTAAAGATATATCGGATGTTGCTCAAGTATTGTGGTAATGGCCGAGGGGCAAGGACAGACGGTGGACGGTGTATAAAAACTGCGTGGCTTCCACGATTCCGCCATTTTCTCACAGAGACCAGTTACCGTCATAGAGTCTGATGCTCCACAAATTGAGAAGGATTGGTAGTTTTGTTCGACTTATGCAATAAAAGTAGTCTAGACGCAAACTAAATGAAATGGGCGAGCTCCACGCCATTTGAAATTTCTTTTATTTTTGTATTTTGTTGCATCCTATCATACTGGAGTTGCGAATTTTGACTTAATTTACTTATATACAGTACGATATTAAATTTTTTGTTAAAATTTGAATTAAAAAAAATGTTTTAAAAGTGGGCGTGTCTTATCCATAATTTTTGCTAATTTTTATTGTAGCCCATATAGAGTACATAGTAGTACGTTCCTGCGCCAAATTTCATCATGATATCTGCAACGACTGCCAAGTTACAGCTTGCAAAACTTTTAATTACCTTCGTGTAAAAGTGGCGGGGCCACGCCCAGTGTCCACACTCTTACTAATTTTCTATTCTGCGTCATAACGTCACCCATCGACCAGTTTCGTCGCTTTGAATCTGTCTTTGTGTAATGAGTTATCGCACTTTTTCGGTTTTTCGAACATTTTCGATATCGAAAAAGTGGGCGTGGTTATAGTCCGATATCGTTCATTTAAATAGCGTCTGAGATGAGTGCTCAGGAACCTACGTACCAACTTTCATGAAGATACCTCAACTTTACTCAAGTTATCAGTGTTAACGGACAGGACGGACGGACGACGACGGCTGGACGGACGGACGGACGGACATGGCTCATCAGAAATCGATCCTGATATATTTGATATATGGAAGTCTGATATCTATCTCGATCCTTTATATATGTACAACCCACCGTTATCCAATCAACTTATATACTCTGTGAGCTCTGCTCACCTGAGTATACAAACTAAAAAAGCGTACGTCATTAATTATTAAAACGATTTTAGTTACTAGAAAAAAGTACATTAAATTTTTAAATTTGTGCAATATTGTGTGTCTAGTGCTAAGCAATTTGCACAGCTAAAAAAGCATCTTAATTACCAACAAAAGCGCCATAACACACATTGCAATAAATAATCTGCAGATGCAAGTATACACGAGTATGTAAAGTTGTACCATAATGAAATATTGCTTGCAGCCAACCCGTAGCAACTTGGCTAGATGAGTGACAACAACTAAGAAACTATGTTGTCAAAGCTGCACCTGCAATCGACCTTGAACTTCAGATACTTTGCTAGCGGTCAATATATCAACATCATCACACAAACCTACATGAAACAAGTAAGTAAGGCTAAGTTCGGGTGTAACCGAACATTACATACTCAGCTGCCAAATTACAGGTTGCAAAACTTTTAAACTACCTTCTCTTAAAAGTGGGCTGTGCACGCCCATTGTCCAAAATTTTACTAACTTTCTATTCTGTGTCTTAAGATCAACCCACCTATCAAATTTCATCGCCTTATCCGTATTTGGTAATGAATTTTCGCACTTTTCGGTTTTTCGAAATTTTCTATATCGAAAAAGTGGGCGTGGCCGATTTCGTTAATTTAAATACCGATCTGATATGAGTGCCCAGGATCTTACATACCAAATTTCATTAAGATACCCCAAAAATTTACTTAACTTATAGTGTTTACAGACAGACGGACGGACGGACATGGCTAAATAAATTTATTTTTTCGACCAGATCATTTTGATATATAGAAATCTATATCTATCTCGTCTAGTTTATGCCGTTAAGGCGTACCTTTATAATAATAATAATAAACCCAACGGATAAATACCCTCCAAAGCCCGCCCAACCGACACGAGGGGCGCATCCGCATGACGCACGGATTTTCTTTTTGCCGATTTGTTGATAGGCGGAGGTTTGTTAAGTGTTGAGGTCTAAAACTGCTCAACTACAGAATAAATATCTTCAGCTGAGTATTATACATAACAGTTGGAAATAATACATATACTACATAGTTAAATAAGTGAACATTTTATATAAAGATTATTTTTATTATTATTATTATTTTGTTACGAGTTAAGACAGGATAGGACAGTTTTCCTTATAGTAAAAAGTGAATCTGTTATATCAAACGAGTTCGAATAAGAGTTAACATCATAACACAAACATCGAAAGTTTCTTTTAATTCGAAGTTAGTTCTGCACTGCCTCAAAAGAAGAAGTTTGTAATGTCTTGACGCTCGTGATGTGACATTGAAGTTTACTTCGTTCAAAAGAAAGGGGCTAGAAATCAGTCCATTCAGTAGTGTAGCCATGAATAAACACCTTTCTCTACGACTTGCGAGAGCTGGAAGATTGATAATCTTTAACCGACTAGTATAAGGTGGAAGATTATACCCAGAGTCCCAATGAAAATTCCTTAAAGAAAAAAGTAAAATTGCTTGTGTATTGACTCTAGTCTATCTGCATGAACTTGATATCGTGGATTCCAGACTATTGATCCGTATTCTAGTATCGGTCTAACTAATGTGGTAAAAGGGCTTTGGTTACATAAGGGTCACTAAATTGTTTAGACCATCGTTTCACGAATGATAGCACACCTCTAGCCTTATTGACATTAGTCATAATATGAAGGTTGAAACTAAGTTTAGCATCCATGGTGACTCCTAAGTCAACAAAATAATTTACTAATGCAAGACAAAAATATTAATTACGTAAGAGGCTGCTGGCAAAGACCTTCGAGAGAGGCACATGAATTTACATTTATTGAGATTCAGCGGCATTGAGTTTGCGTTGCACCAAGCAACTAGGCAGTTTAGATCCGCTTAAGCAAGGGACGTTCATCATAGCATAGGAACTAAAAAGTTTTACATCATCAGCTGCATTAAAATTTTGGAATAATTTATTGTGGTACAGATATCATTAATAAATAGCAAGAACAGAATTGGACCGAGATGACTGCCCTGTGGACGCCAGAGGAATATAAAACATTTGAAAGAGTATTTTTAAAAATTACCTTTTGCGTTCTACCGCAGAGATACGAAGAGATCCACTGGGTGAGACCAGGTTGAGGAAGCCAAGTCGATCAAGCTTGTGGATAAGCAAGGAGTGGGAGACTTTATTAAATGCTTTACTGAAATCAGTGTATATAACATCGGTGTAAAGATTTTCTCTAAATCCATTAGAAACATGAGTTGTGAATTCAAGTAGATTAGTAATGGTAGATTTGCCTTTACAGAACCCGTGTTGTGAATCTGCAATCAACGTAGAAATGCAAACAAAATTAATATACTCTGTAAGCTCTGCTCAGCTGAGTATAAAAATACAATCAAGAACTAAGTTACATACTTAAATAGCAAACACAACAATGTTGGTGCATATGGTTTGAGTCATTATACTCGGCAACTAAGCAGATTAACGCTGCAACATTTTGCTTTTACTCCTAGCAACTTATTTGCTTTTGTTGTTAGCTGGCTACAGATTGTAGGTTTATATATTGTTGCACATTCAATTGCAGACGCATTAGCTGTCACTCGTATGGTTGATGTCTGTTGAATTTTAGTTTTTTTATACCCAGCTGTACTTATACACAGGGTGTATAACTTTGATTGGATAACGGTTCGTTGTACAGGTATAAAGGAATCGAGATAGGTATAGACTTCCATATATCAAAATCATCAGTATCGAAAAAAATTTGATTGAGCCATGTCCGTCCGTCCCGTCTGTCCGTTAGCACGATAACTGGAGTAAATATCTTCACCAAATTTGGTACACGAGGTTACACAGAATAGATTGGTAATGAAAATGAGCGAAATCGGGATGATAACCACGCCCACTTTTTATATATATAACATTTTGGAAAACACAAAAAACCTGATTATTTAGTAAATAACACACCTAGAATGTTGAAATTTGACATGTGGAATGACAATGAGATATGATAAAAATATGAAAAAAAATTTAAATGGGCGTGGCACCGCCCACTTGTGATAAAATCAATTTTACAAATATTATTAATCATAAATCAAAAGCGTTAAACCTATCGTAACAAAATTCGGCAGAAAGTTTGCCTGTACTATAAGGAATGCTTTGAAGAAAAATTAACGAAATCGGTTAAGGACCACGCCCACTTTTATATAAAGGATTTTTAAAAGGGTCGTGGACGAATAAAATAAGCTATATCTTAGCGAAAAAGAGCTTTATATCAATGGTATTTCATTTCCCAAGTGGTTTTAAACAATAAATAGGAAAAACTTCAAATTTTAAAAATGGGCGTGGTACCGCCCCTTTTATGACTAAGCAATTCTCTATGTTTCGGGAGCCATAACTCGAAGAAAAACTAACGGATCGTAATAAAATTGGGTACACAAATTTTCCCTAAAGCAGGAAATATTTCTAGAAAAAATGGACAAGATCGGTTAAAGACCACGCCCACTTTTATATAAAAGATATTTAAAAGGGTCGTAGACGAAAATAATAAGCTATATCTTAGCGAAAAAGAGCTTTGTATCAATAGAATTTTACTTTCTAAATTGAATTATAACATAAATTGGTAGACAATAAAATTTTTGAAAATGTAGGGTGGCACCCGCCCCTTTTTTGCCTAAGCAATTTTCAATGTTTTGGGAGCCATAACTCGAAGAAAAATTTGTTCATAATAGAATCATATGTATATGTATTATTGCGCAGCCTTATAACACTATTAAGCATACAAAACAAACAACAGCTGGGTACGTAATGTTCGTTTTCACCC
Source organism: Eurosta solidaginis (assembly GCA_029619165.1). NCBI lineage: Eukaryota > Metazoa > Arthropoda > Insecta > Diptera > Tephritidae > Eurosta > Eurosta solidaginis. The sequence goes on along the minus strand of JARSSU010042123.1, from coordinate 88,390 downwards.
GAACTTAAACTTCCTTACTTGTTTGGTTTATTTTTAAATTTTTTCTGTTTTTTCCATTGGTGCTTAAAACCTTTATGCTTTCTAAGCGCGTTTATCATTTTGAAATGACACAACTTTGCTAAACCTTATGTAGGTAGGTACTTGGGCATGCAGGAGATATGACGGCATCATGCCTGGTATAAGGGCTCAGCAAACGGAAACGAAATAGTGTAATGTAGTTGTTTTTATTTGTATCAAAGTTCTTAATTTTATGGAAATATAGGTGATAATGTGTCAGCCTTAGAATGATTAATTTGAACTTTAATACCAATTCTTCAGTGGCGGGAGAACACATCAAAGTATTTGTATGCATCTTTTATATAATAGACATGTTGAAGTTTTTGCGCCCCTTTTAGGGCCAAACTACAGGTCTATGTGGTATATAGCTGTTCTATTGAAAGTATAGCGTAGGATCAGCAAGTATGAGTAAATGTGCGATTTTCATTGCTGATTTTCAAAGTGTTTACAAAATCAAACGAGAATACTCAAGTTGTTGTTGTTATCGCTACAACAACAAAAACAGGAGAATATTCAAATTGGAGTATTTATTTGTTTTTGTTGTTCGAAACAATGTTGTGTTCTATATAAAGTAAAATAAAGTAAAATAAAATAAAATAAAATAAAGAAATAAAATAAAGTAAAATAAAGTAAAATAAAATAAAATAAAAATAAAATAAAAAATAAAAAAATAAAATAAAAAAACAAAATAAAATAAAATAAAACAAAATAAAATAAAATTAATTAAATTAAAAAATAAAAAAATAAATTAAATAAAACGAAATAGATAAAATGAAATTAAGGTTAAAAAATAAGAAGAATTCATTGCAATGAAATGAAAAATTTAAATAAATAAAAATAAAAAAAGTAAAATAAAATAAAACAAAACTCACTGAAATGAGACGAAATAATAAAATAAATAAAGGAAAGGAAAGGAAGGACAAAAGGAAAATGGGGAAAGGGAAGGAAAAGAAATACTAACTCTAGTTATGTAAAAGCATTATGTTCTTATATCGTATAATATTTAATTTGTTTTGTCTTCGTATACACCGGGATACCATTGGATAAGCCAGATCATAGGGACTTCCATTCGTTGGCGAGTACTCCCAACAGACCCAATGCCCAGTCCTTATCTCTATTGTAGACCTAAGTAGAGGCAATTAGGACAAGAATGTCTGAGCACATTACATGTGCACGCAGCTAGACGAGGAGTAACGCCACTTAGCTGCTTTAAATTGGTCTGTTCAGTAGTTTTTGTTGCTGATGCAGTTTTAACAGGGGGAACCAGGGAGAAAGGGCTGTTTGAGGCGTTGGTTCCACATTGCAATTGAAGAGATGACTGGTGCCGTCTGCGGGCACGCTAAAAGTAGCACTTACATTATGTTTGGTGGGATTTGTTATGGAAAGGTAAGAGTTTAACCTGTTACAGTTTATAGATCGCAGTTGAGCTAGATTGACGCGCGTCTCACTGGGGAGGTTGCTTTCTCTACTGCGAGTTCAGAGTATTTGATTTTAAGAACAGGTTTCACCGGAATTTTCCTGGCATAGATGTCCTACGACTTTTTGTGCATATCACGCTTTATAATGCTTTTCTTCAACATACGGCTGATCTCTAAGGTGCCATATTTCCTCATAATGCTGGCGGAGATGACTTCTAAGGTCCCTCTTTCTTCAGATGTCTGTTTGGCTTCCGGGTATTCAACAGAAACTGCTTGTTCAGCATTTCATTTCTCTTCCTTATGAGGAATACTCTGCACACTATGTGTTCTGGGGACATAAAAAGATGTTGTTCAGTGACCTTCCTCGCTAGTTCGTAGGCAGCGCAGTTCCCAGGTGCACATAGAGACCAGTTCGTTTAGCGAACGCCTGTAGTCAATTGTGACCTTCGATGATGGGTTTATGCCTATGGACGGCTTCGAAAGGTACTATAAGAGCTCAACATCCATATACTAAAATAAAGTGAAAAATCTTCTTTTTGTATTCCACTGGACAGTCTGCCAATAAGCTTTCAAGCTATCCGTGAAGACGACCGTGTACTGATGGCCTTAAGTAGAGATATCATCCCATGCCTCCCGGCGGTTCTAATGTAGGACTTTTTGTCTTTAATGTGACTCACTGTAGCATAATCTAGTTAACATATGCTTTAGCCCGGAGTGTTCTTGGAGAAAGTTGTTTGGAAGATTTGTGATCATGTCAGTGATGTCGACGGCGAGCATGGAAATAGGTCTAACGATGATCTGCATTGGGCTTTGCAGATATGAATATAGAACAACTAGTTAAGTTCAAAGGCTTCGCTGGGTAGGTCATCATATACGAATGGACTTAAAGAAACCCCGGGAAAGAAGATACTTTCATCGACACCCGTATAGTTATCATATACGAATGGACTTAAAGAAACCCCGGGAAAGAAGATACTTTCATCGACGCCCGTATTTGGAGGCAAAAACAAGACGGAGATCTTCAAAGAGTAAGAAGAGGCGTTGGCAGAAAACTTGATCTCGCTTGAAGCTCCAAATCGGCCTCAATTACACCGAAACAGGTAATAATGGTATAGGCTGTTAAGCGCCAATTAATGACGATGATACTTAAATTCCACATTTAATAAACGGTGCTATAGAAGTGTAGACAACAGTTACTCCAACAATGGCCGCCTAGCCGCAAAGAAAGTGAAGGGTCGATTACGGCTAGCGAATAAACGTTGCTCAAAGAATACCTATGTCCAGTAAGACTACTATAGTCAAACCCATGAAGGTGATATCCTACTACTTCTTCTTAAAGCGATAAGGAGGCTTGCCGAAGGTTTTGGGGAATTTAATCGTTGATGATGTTCCTTTGCCGGATATTGCTCAGGTCCGTTGCAGAAAAGAGCATGATTATGATACAAGCGCGAACATCCAGGGAAATATTTTGATACAACCAAGTTGAACTCTCTAGGCTATCAAGCCTCGTCCTTCCCTTAAGAACTTGATGTCGCCAAAGACTCGCTTGCAACTCGATACGTTTCCTTAAACTTTTACAATATGTAAGTTAGATGTAGTCAAATCATAATTCTTAAGGCGTTTAACCAGGTCGTCATCAAAGAGAGAGTTCTCTTTGCATTGGATGCATTGGAAGAAAATATTAATAAACAGCGCTGACAATATTGACCACCACTAGAAGTAATTAACAAACTCGAATCCACTTCACCTTCATAATAAAGGACTTAGGACCAAAATAAAACTAAAAGAAAAATATTTTGTTAAACAAAGTTCTGCGCACACCTTAATCAATAACTCATTGAGGCGGCGTAAGAATGGCTGCATTCTATAGCTAAAACAATAAGTGCACAACTTCTTTAACTTGGCCAAGCAAGGAGCAGTAGAAGGCGAAACGCAATTACTTAATTACATACAAGTCAAAAGTGCACGTGTTGTTGTGGTGTAACCAAATTGCGCAAGGCACTCACGAGTACAATTAAGACGAATACACACTCACCTCCACCGCACCGAAAAGATAAATAGAGAAATGAGTTTTAAATAATAATTTGCTATGAACTAAATAGATGAAAAGAAAACAAAATCGCCAAGCTAAATTGCCTTCAATCATAATTTTCAGTAAATAACAACAACCAATGAATGTAAACAGCAAAATATGTAAGCGAAACAAAGTGGATAGTTTGAAGGTAAAACAAGTAAGGAAAGCTAAGTTCGGGTGTATCTGAACATTACATACTCAGCTGAGAGCTTTGGAGAAAAATAAGGGAAAATCACCATTTAGCAAAATGAACCTAGGGTAACCGTGGAATGTGTTTGTATGACATGGGTTTCAAATGGAAGGTGTTAAAGAGTATTTTAAAAGGGAGTACGCCATAGTTCTATAGTGGACGGAATTTCAGGATATCGCCATAAAGGTGGACCAGGGGTGACTCTAGAATGTGTGTTGTACGATATGAGTATCAAATTAAAGGTATTAATGAGTGGTTTTAAAAGGGAGTGGTGGTAGTTGTATACGTGAAGGCGTTTTCCAGATATCGACTAAAATCGTGGACCAGGGTGACCCAGAACATCTTCTGTCGAGTACCGCTGATTTATTTATATATGTCATACCACGAACAGTATCCCTGCCAAGATTCCAAGGGCTTTTGATTTCGCCCTGCAGAACTTTTTCATTTTCTTCTACTTCATATGGTAGGTGTAAATTTTTTTCTAAAGTTATATTTTGCGTCAATAAACCAATCCAATTACCATGTTTCATCCATTTTTTCATATTTGGTATAGAATTATGGCATTTTTTTCATTTTTCGTAATATTCGTTATCGGAAAAGTGGGCGTGGTCATAGTCGGATTTCAGCCATATTTTATACCAAGATAAAGTGAGTTCAGATAAGTACGTGAACTAAGTTTAGTTAAGATATGTCGATTTTTGCTCAAGTTATCGTGTTAAAAGCCGAGCCGTAGGACAGACGGTCGACTGTGTATAAAAACTGGGCGTGGCTTCAACCGATTTCGCCCATTTTCACAGAAAACGTTATCGTCATAGAATCTATGCACCTACCAAATTTCACAAGGATTGGTAAATTTTTGTTCGACTTATGGCCTTCAAAGTATTAAACGAATTAAATGAAAAAGGGCGGAGCAACGCCCATTTTGAAATTTTCTTTTATTTTTGTATTTTGTTGCACCATATCGTTACTGGAGTTGAATGTTGGCATAATTTACTTATATACTGTAAAGATTTAAAATTTTTTGTTCAAATTTGACTTTAAAAAAAAATTTTTTAAAGTGGGGGTGTTCGTCATCCGATTTTGCTAATTTTTCCTTAGCACACATATATTAATAGGAGTAACGTGCCTGCCAAATTTCATCATGATATCTTCAACGACTGCGAAATTACAGCTTTGCAAAACTTTTAAATTACCTTCTTTTAAAAGTGGGCGGTGCCACGCCCATTGTGCAAAAATTACTTATTTTCTATTTTGCGCCATAAGGTCAACGCGCCTACCAAGTTTCATCGCTTTATCCGTCTTTGGTAATGAATTATCGCACTTTTTCGGTTTTTCGAAATTTTCGATATCGAAAAAGTGGGCGTGGTTGTAGTCCGATTTCGTTCATTTTAAATAGCGATCTGAGATGAGCGCCCAAGAACCTACATACAGATTTCATCAAGATACCTCAAAATTTACTCAAGTTATCGTGTTTAGGACGGACGGACGGACGGACGGACATGGCTAAATGAATTTCTTTTTTCACCCAGATCATTTTGATATATAGCAGTCTATATCTATCTCGATTAGTTTATACCGTTACGGGTTACCGTTATGCGAACAAAGTTAATATACTCTGTGAGCTCTGCTCAGCTGAGTATAAAAAAGTGTAACCCAGACTCAAAATTAAGCAAATCATTAATGTAACGCTGATCATGGCAAGTCTGAGTTTCAAACTCTTTAGTTTGAGCCATACAAGCTTGGTTGCAAACGAAGCGAGCAGAGTTGCCATTTCTGGTGTAGGATGAGTAGTTCTAATATTGGTAATTTTTTTCAAAGTCTAAATATCGACTGCCGAGTTTGGCATCAGAAGAAAAGGTTGGCCTTCTATAAGTTGAAAAAAGCAGGTGTAGGAAGTCTTGATTTTCCTGATGTTCTCAACGAGCGACAGCCAACGCTAAAATGAAATAAGTTACATAATTTGCTGGAGCCGACGAGCCGCACAAGTAGCGCTCTAGCCGAAATTTTTATAGGAAGCGAGACGTCTATGGAAACAGAGGAAGAGGGTGGATCCCTAGAAGGACCAGGTGGAAAACGATTTTAATTCCCTTGGTGTAACCAATTGGCACCAGGCAACCCAGATAAGAAGCAACTGGCACGCCTTGTTGGACGGTCATAACCGTTTAAAAGCTTAAGCGACAGTTAAGTAAGTAAGTATACTAAGCTTGCTTTTACTCGAACAATTTGGTTAGATCAATAAACCGTTTGGTGTACCTATAGAGCATTTGAATGCCGCTTTTTGATTGGACATCATGAAACCCCCTAGAGTTCGATATCTGATATTCGCCAGGGCTGGACATTGTCAGAGGATATGGGTGACCCTTTCATACGAAACTCTTTTGCAACTCCTACAGTTATCCCAGTTATTTCTTTCCCTGACAGTTTTAGTACATCTCTGTTCTTTTTTGATTGTAATCTCGCCAAATTGGTTTGGTGATCATACCTGACTGCCTCACTGATGTCTTCAATGCCTTTGTAAGATCATCTGATTTTTCATTGCCCTCAATATTCTTGTGACACAGTACAAGGTGAGTGTATTGGCTGCTTAGTTCGCTGCATCGCGCAGTACCTCCTTGCACTAATCAACGGCCTTGGGGGACTAAATAGCAAATCCAACGCCATGAGCACTGCTTGGCCGTTGGAGTACATCATACCTCCCGACTCACTAAAAGATTTCTCCAACAGAAAGCTACACGCTCCCTATTTTCCCAGTAGATCTGCTTGAATGATAATATCTGAGTTTGAAAAGCGCATATAGAGTTATACTTCTAGCTGTTTCCCAGAAGACCCCTGCACTAACGATGCAGTCCATTTTAGTCCGGCCAATATAGAGTTAGTTGATACCTTCCTTATATACCATGTCCGTTGACCAACTCATTCTCGCGGATAACCTCATCTTTTAACTCTTATCAAAGTTCATATGGGGCGACAAATATTCTGTTTTCGTGTACATATCGGGTATATGACTCCGATGAATTTATGGCAAAGCTTCTATTATAACTATGGGTGTACATCCTATAATTTTTCCCACAATTGAGCTGCCCAGCAGTTCAAATACGCACTCCGAATGAGCCATAGCTGGCTATGGAACTTGAACCATATTACCAAATAATCTACGATGGTCGTTCAATTAGAAAAAAAAAGTATTCATAAGCCTGTGATTTTGTATCGCGATGGACTTTTGACTATTAAGGAAAGATGAGTACTTTTGCCACCAAGCTATGGGGTGGGTTTTGTCTATGGCTGGGGTAACGCTCAGTCAATCCAGAGTCGAGCAAAGGTCCCACAAACCCCTACTGAATAAAAACACAATGCGAATGCACACACACACGGCTGGAGGTGTTAGGATGGCAGCAGCTTTCCGTTCCGGGACGGTGAGGGGGGGCGGGAGCGGCGGCTAACGGTCGTCGTAGCAGAGGAGGTATCGGCAGGACGGTTGAACGGTGGTCGGGTAACGGATGGATTGGTACGGCGGTATGGAAGCAGCGGCCTAACGGCGGTAGGATGGCGAACGGCCAACGGTCGTCGTAGCAGCGGCTTAACTGTGGTAGGATGGCGAATGGCCAACTGTCGTCGTAGCAGCGGCGGCTGAATTGCGATAGGATGGCGAACGGCCAGTGGTTGGTGTTGCAGCGGCGGCACCAGCACAGTGGTAGTATGGCGGACGGCCAACGGTCGGTGTAGCACCGGCGGAATGGAAGCAGCTGCGGCACCAGAGGGGCGACGATGCGACGGCAGCGGCGATGGGCTACGGAGCGCGTACCAGGGCCGTGGTGAGGGGGGGAAGTAGACTGGCGTTGGTGTTTACCTGGACAGCGGCGGCTCTTTCCGTGCGGGGTCGGTTGACTGTATCGGCGGGATGGGATTGATCGGTGCGAGGACTCATTAGTGCCGGCTTCACCGCTGGACACCCCCGCCTCCCTACTTGCACGCTAGATAGAAGGTGCTTAAAGGGGCGTGGCTGTACCAGCTGGGACACCGCGGATCTATCCGTGGGCGGAGGGGAAGTGCACCTTAACGGCACAGCGGTAGCCCCTTGAGCGCACGCATCGGTCCACGGCCGAAGCCAGAGCTGAGGGGGAGGGTGATATTGTCATTAAGGCGTCGGGCCGCTCAACAACCAGGGGGGCCACGGGTGGCAATAGCACAAAGGCATCCGCCCCGCTCGTCTTTACCTGAGTCCAGGGTGACCCGCGCCATGACAGCGCCCCTTCCACTCAGCTGGCTAGCGGAGTGGCAATTTGTCTTTAAAAAAGACAACCACTCCCGCTGGCTCACCTGCGAGGACTGAATTGCAAAATACAAATTCGCTGTTTTTATACGAGTGGTGCCGCAAACTGCTTGAGAAATTAATACACCACTATTGTGATTGTCTCGTGTGATGTTGACGAAACACACCATTGGTTTGCCATTAGTCGTTGGTAGCTGTTTGGTTATTTACCATAGTGGGTTGTTGGCTATGCTATAGAAAAATAAGTACAGGGGGTTTCTGCTATAGGAAAAAAGTACAGGGGGTTCAGGCTTAAGTGAAGAAAAGGAAGTAAAGGGGGGTTATATTATTATAACGCTACGCGTTACAAAGCGCTAAATTCAAGTATGCAAGTGCTCTGTGGAAATGAAAGCTCCGTAGCGTTGAGGTGAATAATTAGAGCTGGAACCGAATTTGCTCAGTAAGTACTTTGTTCAACAGTGCCAAAATCACCCAGGATGTTAAGCACTCATTTAAAGAAGGCAAAGAAAAATAAAGAGTAATATTTTTAATAGGGATCTCATTTTTTTACAGAGTCCTCTTTATTTGCAGCAGATGATCGAAAAAGCCCTTATGGATAATTATATATTTGTAATATGTTCGAACAGTTTTTCGATAGAACGATTTCTGATTACTATCTATGCTACTCCATTGAATTAGGGTAGTATCCTTTTCAACCAACGTCCAGCTCAAAAGCAGTTCAGATATAATTTAGCATTATTAAGAAATATTCGTAACGGCAGGGCGTTAAATCGAGAAAAAATACAAAAGATAGTTATTCGATAATTTAACTTAAAGCCGTAACGTGTAGGTGATATTTAAACTTGGTTGATTGGCTATAATCAATGTGATTCACTCCAAGGGACTAGTTTTGGATAGGGCCGCCAACTTATAAATGTATTATATAACTTGTCTTTTAGTGTTTTGTTTTAATAACTTGCTGAATTGGGTGATGCAAAGTCCGTGTTAAGCTGACATCGAAAGCGCCTGTTATTTTAAATAACTTTCGAATAGTTATAAAGAGTTAAATTTCGCAATTAGTTTCTTATAACTGGCAGTGATGCGCATCCGTTGATACTATTTTCGACTATATCCGACCAATTTTCGACATGAACAATAAATGGCCTAAACAGTCTTAAACGAGTAGAAAATATAGTAACGCGCCGGACGCCGCGCCGCTGCGCCGATATTTTTGACATTCGGCGGCGGCGTGCGAAAAACGACCAAAATCGGCGGCGGTGTTTATCGGCGGCGTATATCTCTACTACGAAGGAGTGTGCCCCTTACACCACCCGTTTTTTCCATAAAGCAAATACACTATACAAAAATGCCATATTTACTATAAAAAAATCGTTCATTTGTTATACTTAAATACAAATTTTCACATTCAACGGCAACCTTAATCTGACTTACATTCAAATCAAGAGGAATGCGTTGGTAAACGAAACGGATATCAAACAAGAAAGCGCCAAAGTTGCTTATAAACTTTGGAGTGGCAAAAGAAGAAAATTGTGCAAGGTGAGAGAGCGTGCGCAATACGAATGAGTTTAGTGTCGTTCGAACAAGATCGCTGTTAAACCGGAGCCGGCTTTAAGCTGCTTAACTTTATTCATACTTTGCTTTGGTTGCTTGCTTTGGCTCTCAAACACCAGTTGAACGCCACTCTGCTTTAGTTTGAGTAAAAACGTGCCGGCGTGAAGTAGCACCTGTCGGTTTGTAACGCTTAAAAGGTTAAAATTTATTTTAAAGTGCGATTGGACTCGGAAAGCGACTTAAAAATGTGTGTTAATCAATACGTAAATAAAGCACTAATTCAGAAGGGTCAATGTCAGGTGGACAGTAGTATGGCTTTTTCTCAATATGAAATTAATCATTCTACTAATAAGTGGATAAAAAGTGCGTGAACAAAGAATAAAAAACATAATGTGAAACTGGAAACGGTTTGCAATCGATTTTTTAAGTCTGTGTTTCAAATAAATGAATAAAAAACATGAAGTAATACGTTCGAGGATCAATATCTATCTAAAAAAGGTTACTTAGTAAATAAGGTGTACATATTTGTTTGTGTGACGACTTTGTGCATTGATAATCAATAAAAAAATTAAATTCTGAAAATAGTGGTTGCGATATAACCCGTACAGCCTGAAAGCTTTCATCTTTTACCATAATTCAACGTTTTGCGCTTCCTTTAAACATAGCCCTTTGGAGGGCATGGTTTCCCAGCGCTACCGGAGAGCAACTATTTAATCTAATGGGGTAGGGTCTAAGCACTAGAACGACTTGCTCTCATAGACTTAAAATAATTGTCACCGGAATAGTGCTGAAATCCAGCCGCCGTAAGCGATAGAGTGTCGACGCGGTATTCATTTCTTTGATTTGAATGAAATGTAAACCTTTATGAAGCTGGAAGACCTGCTGATCTATAGCTAGGCAGCCTGAACTTTTCGCAGAGGTTTTTCGACTGTTTCAATCAAAATAAGTAAGAAAGGTTAAGTTCGGGTGTAACCGAACATTACATACTCAGTTGAGAGCTATGGTGACAACATAAGGGAAAATAACCATGTAGGAAAATGAACCGAGGGAAACCCTGGAATGTGTTTGTATGACATGTCTATCAATGAAAGGCACTAAAGAGTATTTTATGAGGGAGTGGGCCATAGTTCTATAGGTGGACGCCATTTAGGGATATCGCCATAAAGGTGGATCAGGGGTGACTCTAGAATTGTTTGTACGATATGGGTATCAAATGAAAGGTGTTAATGAGTATTTAAAAGGGAGTGGGGCCTTAGTTCTATAGGTGGACGCCTTTTCGAGATATCGCCATAAAGGTGGACCAGGGGTGACTCTAGAATGTGTTTGTATGATATGGTATCAAATTAAATGTATTAATGAGAGTTTTAAAAGGGATTGGTGGTAGCTGTATATGTGAAGGCGTTTTCCATATATCGACCAAAATGTGGACCAGGGTGACCCAGAACATCATCTGTTGGATACCGCTAATTTATTTATATATTTAATACCTGCCAAGATTTCAAGGGTTTTTATTTCGCACCGCAGAAGTTTTTCATTTTCTTCTACTTAATATGGTAGGTGTCACAACCATTTTACAAAGTTTTTTCTAAAGTTATATTTCGCGTCAATAAAACAATCCAATTATCACATTTCATCCCTTTTTTCGTATTTGGTATAGAATTATGGCATTTTTTTCATTTTTCGTAATTTTCGATATCGAAAAAGTGGGCGTGGTCATAGTCGGATTTCGTTCATTTACCAAGATAAAGTGAGTTCAGATAAGTACGTGAACTAAGTTCAGTAAAGATATGTCGATTTTTGCTCAAGTTATCGTGTTAAGGGCCATGCGGAAGGACAGACGGACGACGGTGTATAAAAACTGGGCGTGGCTTTAACCGATTTCTCCCATTTTCACAGAAAACAGTTAACGTCATAAAATCTATGCCCCTACTAAATTTTAAAAGGATTGGTAAATTTTTGTTCGACTTATGGCATTAAAAGTATCCAAGACAAATTAAATGAAAAAGGGCGAGCCACGCCCATTTTGAAATTTTCTTTTATTTTTGTATTTTGTTGCACCATATCATTACTGGAGTTGAATGTTGACATAATTTACTTATATACTGTAAAGATATTAAATTTTTTGTTAAAATTTTACTTAAAAATTTTTTTTTAAAGTGGGCGTGGTCCTTCTCCGATTTTGCTAATTTTTATTAAGCGTACATATAGTAATAGGAGTAACGTTCCTGCCAAATTTCATCATGATATCTTCAACGAAGCCAAATTAAAGCTTGCAAAAGTTTTAATTTACCTTCTTTTAAAAGTGGGCGGTGCCACGCCCATTGTCCAAAATTTTACCAATTTTCTATTCTGCGTCATAAGTTCAACCCACCTACCAAGTTTCATCGCTTTACCTGTCTTTGGTAATGAATTATCGCACTTTTTCGGTTTTTCGAAATTTTCGATATCGAAAAAGTGGGCGTGGTTATAGTCCGATATCGTTCATTTTAAATAGCGATCTGAGATGAGTGCTCAGGAACCTACATACCAAATTTCATCAAGATACCTCAAAATTTACTCAAGTTATCGTGTTATCGGACGGACGGACGGACGAACGGACGGACATGGTTCAATCAAATTTTCTTTCGATCCTGATGATTTTGATATATGGAAGTCTATATCTATCTCGATTCCTTTATATCTATACAACCAACCGTTATCCAATCAAACTTAATATACTCTGTGAGCTCTGCTCAACTGATTATAAAAATCGCCGCTAACTGACGCAAGGATCGAGATATTCCAAAAAAATCGTATTTGTGGTCCGATTTGGTTTCTATTGATAGTCATAAATAAGGCCAACTGAACCTTAAATAAGGTTATGCTGCGCCTCACATTTTTAGATATTTCACGCGCCCAACGCTTTTATTTAATTGTCTGATCAACGCCCTATGTTGATGAGGAGTGTGATGTTTAGTACCTAAAATCTACCTAATTACTGTCTACCTTTTAGTGTTATTATTACTTAGTGTAAGTATTGTTTTCAATAAAACCGTTTAACTGCACATTTTTTTTTAATTATTTTATTTCCTTTGTTGTTGTTGTGAAATATACAATCCGTGTAATCTATGCAATCCGTGCATGGTTTGCAAAACAACGCGAACCCCTCTATAATGTAATTAACTCAAAGCAGTGAAGTGGTCGCGCCTCTCTTTCCCGCGCTACTCTGGTTGGTTTACGCCGCAATTGCGACCGCATTTGTTATTCACACGTCAATTTTAAAATGCAATATGAACATCAGTGATTAAATACAAATCTATAGTCGATTATTGACCTCTTTCATACAACAAACACCATTCAGAATATGAAAGCGCTGTTAAGTGTGAAAGGTCATTTCAATTTAATGGATAGACTACATGCCTTGTCGGCGTGAGCATTTTTTTTGTGAAATTCGTCCATCAAGACTTATAACAACGAAAATACGATTCTTATAAAAAATAACTTTCTTCAGAGTTCATATATAAAGCTCGTACAAACGCAAATATTTCATAGTGCAATCCATATTACGTTCAAATCTATCGTGCGTCTAGCATATTTTTCACTTGCTAAATGATAAAATGAGATACAAACAAGTAAAGGTGTCTAAGTTCGGGTGTAACCGAACATTATATACTCAGCGTGAGCTTCAGTTGCACATTTCATTTCAGATAAATTACTTTTCTACATAACACGTGGCACCGCCCGTTTGTCTCCCTTTTTTCTCTTACAATAAAACTTGATAAGTGAAATATCATTGATTCAAAACAATTTTTTGCTAAGTTATAGCTTATTATTCTAGTCTACGCCCCTTTTAAACTTGTTTTATATCTAAGTTGCCGTGGTCTTTTTTACCAGAAATATTTTCTACTATAGGGAAAATTTTGTACCCAATTTTAATACGATCCGTTCATTTTTCTTCGAGTTATGGCTCCCGAAACATAGAAAATTGCTTAGTCTTAAAAGGGGCGGAGCCACACCCATTTTCAAAAATTTTAGTGTTAGTGTTAATGTTATAACTCTATTTAAAAAGTAACATTCTATTGATACAAAGCTCTTTTTCGCTAAGATATAGCTTATTATTTTCGTCTACGACCCTTTTAAAAATCCTTTATATAAAAGTGGCCGTGGTCCTTAACCGATTTCGTTAATTTTTCTTAAAAGAATTCCTTATAGTAAAGGTAACCTCTGCCGAATTTTGTTACGATAGGTTTAACGATTTTTGATTTAAGTGGGCGGTGCCACGCCCATTTAAACAATTTTTTCAAATTTATATCAAAAGTCTCAATATCAGTCCATACGTCAAATTTCAACGTTATAGGTTTATTGTTTACTAAATAATCAGTTTTTTTTTCCAAAATATTATATATATAAAATGTGGGCGTGGTTATCATCCGATTTCGCTCATTTTCAATACCAATCTATTCTGGGTCAAAATAAGTTCGTGTTCCAAATTTGGTGAAAATATCTCAATATTTACTTAAGTTATATTGTTAACGGACAGACGGACGGATGGGCATGGCTCAATCAATTTTTTTTCGACGTTGATGATTTTGATATATGGAAGTCTATATATATCTCGATTCCATTATACCTGTACAACCAACAGTTATCCAATCATAGTTAATATACTCTGTGTGCAAAGCACGCTGAGTATAAAAATCGTAACGAAAAGTAGCAGTAGTGATGTTAAAATTAATATGAGAACACTAGAAATGGTTAATGGAGCAAACTGGACGGCATTATTGACAATACTTAATTGGAAAAGAATCTCATATTCCAAGTTTACTTTGTAGGAAACCGAAATAGTACTCATCAACACCTAGGGGCTTAATGACAAAGTCAAGTAACCGCTAGTAATACTCTAGAATGACAATATGGCATACGAGCAAAAGAGGCAAGGACTTCGCGAGTTCTTCGAAAGGAGCACTTTTTGCAACTCTAAGTTTATCTCTCAAAGCAGTATACTGAACCTATGTAGCCATTGTACGCCCTACTTAAAACCTTAGAGTTTTGGTGTGGTGTATAGGTCATTTGCAAAAATTCGAAGGAAATCAGCAAAGCGCCTTACGCATAACGCCTACCACCGTTTGAATTGCTAACGAAGGTAGCAGCCTGGTTTGCTGATCTGCGAATTAGAGGAATTGATGTTTCGATGCACAGGACGACCATAAACATGTTTACTATACCATGTAGCTTAATCAGTGTCTGGAAAGGGTAATTTTACCCGTCTGGTTTATTGCATCATGGGGATTTATAATCGTATCGAAATAAGGAAAAAAGTAGAAATGAGTGAAAGTTCCAAAAAAATAATAATACGATACATCGAGGTAAAAAACCCTCATTTACTGGTCGAGTAAAAATCTGTTAAGCTTCCACTGTGCCACGAGTACCAAAATAAGAAAGTTAAAAACAACAAAAGGGCGAAAATTCTGCCAAATGTTTTACCAACAACAAAAAAAGAAAAACAGACAAACAACCAACGCTAAAAATTCCCCAATATGAATTTCGGATTATCTGTAAAGGATTAAAGCAATTGTAACTTATAAAAGGCATAATAACAACAGAGTGGGACAACATACAACAATACGGAAATAATAAACATCGTTAGTGTAAAGAGCCTGCGGCAATTGCAAGAAAAACGCAGCAAGCAGAAAAACTAAGAACTAAAAGCTAAAATAAAAATGTGATAAAAAAAAATAAATAAATCAAAGCGAAACGCATTGAAAATAACAAACAAAAAAAAACAAATTGTCGACACTTCATAGCCGCATTTGTCGTAAGCATTACATTGTTGTTGTCATTTGTGTTGTAGCAGCATGTCTGCAGCATTCCCCATTTTGGTTAAAAGTGTTAAAGGTGCGTGTATCAAAGTGTTGTTGTGCAACATAAATACAAGACATGCCATATACACATAAATACAAATCAGCAGCGCATATTGTTCAAAGTAAGTATCTGTAAATATATTTATACATTGCTTATATGCATATTTACCGTGAATTGTTGTCACATTATAGAGTTTTGGTTGCTGCTTCTACATAGAAAAAAAAATATAATTCTCTGATTTTTATCGCGCCACAACACAAAAACGTTTGCTTCAATTGAATTTTATTTATCAACGCAATACAGCGGTAAAAGGCATGAATTATTATGCAAAAGAAAATTCTTGTAAATAAATAAATTTTTTTACAAAGTATAAAACACCAAAAGAAGAAAAAAATTTGTTGAAAATTAAAAAAAAATTATATAAAATTATGCATGAAAATATATTTATATTGTATATGAGGAAAATGCATTGCTAAGCTCGGCTTAGCTTGGCTTAAGTTGTCTCTAATGTTTGCATAGCTTCCATAGCTCACAACAAGCGTTCGACGCATTTGCCATGCTGGCTGACTGCTTTAAAAATGCCTTCATTTGGTATTCCGTTTGTCGACGCACGCTTACAATTTCTGTAATTTTTATAGGCTTTTAATTTTTTCTGCTATTTTGCTGTTTATATTTTTCCAGTGATTTGTAGCATGCTTTTATGCGTATTATTTTGTTGTTCTTTGTTGTTGTTTTTAGTTTTTTTTTGTGTTTAACATATTGACATTAAAATGCATAAGGTGTCGTCATTTAAGAGCCTTGACGCGCATGCAATTGAGTAAAATATTTTGTAAAATTTTTTTTTAATATTTACTTGTTGTTGTTCTTGTTGCTGTTGTTGTTATAGCAGTTCTTCACCCACTCCAATAGGTGCGAGAACTCACTAAATGTCATCAACGTCCTCTAACGAGAGTCCACGGAAACTTTCAGTTTAAACAGGGTTGGACAAAAAAATAAGGGTGTTACAGGCGTTGGCTCAACATTGTAATTGAAAAGATGGCTGGCGTTATGTGAGAACACATTAAAAGACCGATATATATACATTGAGTATCCCTTAGTAGATGAAGTGGCGCGCGTCTCCCTGGGGTGGTTGCTTTCTTCAGCTGCGAGAGATGAATATTTGTTTTTAAGAACAGAGTTCACCGGGTAAACCTTGGCATAATAGTCCGATGCCTTTTAATTTCAAATCTTTAAAGCGCCTTTTCCTGCTCCTCTTTTTCCTACGGCTAAACTTCAAGTCTCGGATATCTGCATACGGATTACGGAGATGATTTCTAAAGTTTCTGGGTGGCGTGATCTCTTCAACCAGATGTCTGTTGGGCTACCTATATTTATGCACATTTCCATTCCCCTTTTTATGTTATTATTCAGAAAATTCATATTAATTGTTGTGCAATTAGCAGAGTTTAAAATGATTGCAATTACTAAGTAAAATAAATAGTGCATTCACAATCGGTGTTTATACTCAGCTGAGCAGAGCTCGCAGGGTATATTAACTTTGTTCGCATAACGGTAATCCGTAACGGCATAAACTAATGGAGATAGATATGCACTTCTATATATCAAAATGATCTGGGCAAAAAAAGAAATTCATTTAGCCATGTTCGTCCGTCCGTCCGTCCGTCCGTCCGTAAACACTATAACTTGAGTAAATTTTGAGGTATCTTAATGAAATTTGGTATGTAAGTTCCCGAGCACTCGTCTCAGATCGCTATTTAAATGAACAAAATCAGACTATAACCACACCCACTTTTTCGATATCGAAAATTTCGAAAAACCGAAAAAGTGCGATAATTTATTACCAAAAACGGATAAAGCGATGAAACTTGGTAGGTGGGTTGACTTTATGATGCAGAATAGAAAATTGTAAAATTTTGGACAATGGGCGTAGCATCGCCCACTTTTAAAAGAAGGTAATTCAAAAGTTTTGCAAGCCGTAATTTGGCAGTCGTTGAAGATATCATAATGAAATTTGGCAACGTTACTCCTATTACTATATATGTGCGAAATCGGATGACGAAAACGCGCACTTAAAAAAAATTAAAAAATCTAATATTAACAAAAAATTTAATATCTTTACAGTATATAAATAAATTATGTCAACATTCAACTCCAGTAATGATATGGTGCTACAAAATACAAAAATAAAATAAAATTTCAAAATGGGCATGGCTCCGCCCTTTTTCATTTAATTTGTCTAGAATACTTTTAATGCCATAAGTCGAACACAAATTTACCAATCCTTGGCAAATTTGGTAAGGGCATAGCCTCTATGACGGTAACTGTTTTCTGTGAAAATGGGCGAAATCGGTTGAAGCCACGCCCAGTTTTTATACACAGTCGACCGCCTGCCGTTCCTCTTGGCCGCTAACACGATAACTTGAGCAAAAATCGATATATCTTTACTAAACTTAGTTCACGTAGTTATCTCGACTCACTTTATCTTGGTATTAAAAATGGACGAACTCCGACTATGACCACGCCCACTTTTTCGATATCGAAAATTTCGAAAAATGAATAAAATGCAATAACTCTATACGAAATACGAAAAAAGGGATGAAATATTGTGATTCTGGGTCACTCTGGTCCACATCTTGGTCGATATCTCGAAAACGCCTTCACATATACCACCTTTTAAAACCTTCATTAATACATTTAATTTGATACCCATACAAACACATTATAGAGTCACCCCTGTTCCACCTTTATGGCGATATCTCGAAAACGCGTTCACCTATAGAACTAAGGTCCACTGCCTTTTAAATTACTTATTAACACCTTTCATTTGATATCCATATCGTACAAACATATTCTATAGTCACCCTGGTCCACCTTTTTGGCCATATCTCGAAAAGGATTCCACCTATAGAACTAAGGGACATTCCCTTTTAAAATACTCATTACCACCTTTGATTTGGTACCCATATCGTACAAACATATTCTAGAGTCACGCCTGGTCCACCTTTATGGCGATATCTCGAAAAGGCGTCCACCTATAGAACTAAGGTTCACTGCCTTTTAAAATACTCTTTAATACCTTCCATTTGATACCCATGTCCTACAAACACATTCCCGGGTTACCCTAGGCTCATTTTCTTACATGGTGATTTTCCCCTATTTTGTCTCCAAAGCTCTCAGCTGAGTATGTAATGTTCGGTTACACCCGAACTTAGCCTTCCCTACTTGTTATCATCTAAGATTGTCCTTTTAAAGATTGTAAAAAATCTACAATTAATTCCGCGTATTTGATTGCAATAATGGTTTGATTACAATCTTTGATTGCACAATAATTGATTTTGTGGTCTACAATCATTGGCCTGTATGTGATAACAGTCACGTGTCTGTTGCAACAATTGATTGTATAAAAATTGTGTGGCAACCAATATCATCATTTTTATTTATTCGTGTTAAATTTATTTTAATGAACACTGTATTAGAATGGCAGTTAGCTATCCCTTGATATCCACGATGTCTTTACTTTCGGGAAAAGCACTGACACTCTACTTGCCTCGTTTACAGCCTCATTCCTTTACTACTCTTTAGAAATAGCTTCGTCTATCGTAATTAACAATGAGATATACTCTTGGAAGTATAGCTTTCTTAATCGTAAGTATTGTAACGAATTTTGGGAATTTTCGATTATTCTGCACCTTCTGTTATAGTTCGAGTCTCTCAAATTTCGAATAAATAGTTCTAATATTCATTATAGAAAAATGTTCTTTATATACAAAACCACTATAGTAGTAGCTCTTCATACTTAATTTACTCGCGTACTTCACTTATGTCGCATTAAAATCAAACTGATTGACTTTTCCTCAGCTTGCGCTGCTTTTATGCTCTCAGTTGCCATGTTCGCCTATTTCTCCTAGGGTCTAGACTTTTCTCCTGTATCTGATATTCACATTTCTCCTCTAGTTATATGCGTGTATATGTGTGAGTAATATCTCTGATCATAGGTGCTGATGACGTGATATATGAATCTTTACGTTTCTTCTTCGCTCTAAGCTGCTGACTACTTGTACATGCATATGCGAAATATTCTCTTCGCTCTTAGCTTCGCTGTTTACATGTATGTGTGGCTGCTTGGTTGCTGTTGTTGTGCACTTACTTACCAGTAGCGTAGTGATGTCTCGCAATGCTAATCTTTGCCACAGCATGCATATACGTACAAACTCAGAGGTGCAAATGATGTATCCAAGTTCAAAATGATTGCAAAAAGAATTTTAGTCGAGTTGATTGCAAACAAAGATTGTATTTTTTACAATTATTAGATTGTAAATTAATAGGAGATTATAAATATTACAGTCACAAAAGTGACGATCAAATTTGATTATAATCAAATAAGAAGAGCAAATTTTACAGATCTGACAATTATTAATTATACTGTTGAAATGGACGTGATTTCGAACAAAAACCAATTATGGTTGCGTCGCATGAGAGGTTGGGAAAATCGTGTTTCTAAATCACCCATCTAAAAAGCTCATTAGTAAACAATGAAAATCAAATAGAATCTTGCGGCGCAACAGACTCAACGTTCATTGAGCATGATAGGCAGTCCTTAAGGATCACCTCTTGTGTTGATAACTTGAGAAAAAAAGTGCTTAAGCGTCTTTGGAATTTTACAGTCCTTACAACTACGCTAATCTTTAATTCCAGACAATAAAGTCTATTTGGCTAAACAATGAATCCTTGTAGTCCAAAATCACACCCAACTCATTGATTTCATATGGCTTACTTACTTAATTGGCGGTTAACCCTTTGTACAGATTTGGCCGTCCGACACCAGTTGCTAACACCAATGGCATTTAAATCGTTTTTCAACTGGTCCTACCAGCGGAGTGGGGGAACACTCTCGTGCCCTATTTCTGCTGGCGGTTTCTGATAAGTATACCTTCTTGGCCGAAGCAGCATTTTTCACTATCATAACATGGCGGCCACCATGGTGTGATGGTAGCGTGCTCCGCCTACCACACCGTATGCCCTGGGTTCACACCCCGGGCAAACCAACATCAAAATTTTAGAAATAAGGTTTTTCAATTAGAAGAAAATTTTTCTAAGCGGGGTCGCCCCTCGGCAGTGTTTGGCAAGCACTCCGAGTGTATTTCTGCCATGAAAAGCTCTCAGTGAAAACTCATCTGCCTCGCAGATGCCGTTCTGAGTCGGCATAAAACATGTAGGTCCCATGCGGCCAATTTGTAGGGAAAATCAAGAGGAGCACGACGAAAATTGGAAGAAAAGCTCGACCTTAGATCTCTTCGGAGGTTATCGCGCCTTACATTTATTTATTTTTTAAAATTGCTTAGGCAGCGTAGCAGCTGTGTTTTAATAAGTTGGACTATGTTGATGTCTGCATTAACCTTGTACAGCTCATCAATGTAGTTTTTTTTTCGTATTGTATAAGGGGCTTTAAAGTCGACGAAGATGTCGTGTGCGTCAATTATTTTTTCACGGGTTTTTTCAAGATTTGACACATATTGAACAATACGAATGCCAGGACCTTATAAGCAATATCAAAAAGGCTTGTTCCGCGATAGTTGATGCAGTTTGCACCAACTCGCCGACATATTTGATTAACTCGGCAAGCAATCCATCAGCATTCGCGGCATATATTTAGCTATATAAAAACCTTCAAAAAAGTTCCAGGTTCAAGTCACGGGACAACTCACATAAAAAACATTTTACAAATTATTTTGAGGAGAAACTCGGCCTTTACATTATTTAAAATGAGTAAATTTAAAAATTATTATATAAGCACAGAAACACATAAGACTTTATACTTCAATATGGCACTCTATATCTGTCTACATATGCATCAGCAAATTACGCCCACCAAGTTCGTGTCTTAAGTCTTTTGTCTCATTACTGTCTGGCTGCGCTTGGGTGTGTGAAGCACTTAATTTTTAAGTAATCCAAACAAATAACTGGTTTATGAGATATTGTATTTTGACACGAAACTGCGTTAAGTCAAAACAACAAAAACAATAATAATAAAAAATGCAACAAAGATAAAACATTAAAAATGAGGTTACACCTAAAAAATTAATAATCATAAAAATTAAGTGTTGGTTAGTAGATTGTTGCATTGAATTTGGAATGCAAAGAGAAACAGGACGAAAAAACTAAAATAAAACAAAGTGTGCATGCAAAATTTTGCATATTTTGTTATTTTTAAATGGTACTTGCTTTGATGACGGTACATTGCAAAAAAAAATGCATATGCTAGTCTTAGATCTAATAACATAATCTAGTCATATGCAATTTCAACATAACTGAACCTGAATATGTTTGTTTTCTTTTTGTGGTTTGGGAGGGAAAATGATTATAGCACCATAATTGCTAACGTCGGAGCAACCGCGTGCCCGTAGACTAAAAACCACCCCATACGTAACCGTCGCCCACGCCGGCACCACTTTCGTATTTTAAGACCCTTCTGTTGTTCCCGTGTCGACGTCCCGTTTTTTGCTCTGAGTGTGGTTTCTACAAAGTAACTTATTTGTTGTCGTTCTTCTGCGTCACTCAGTATTTTTGCTGTTATATTATCGACAGTGATTTGCGAGTATTTTATTAAAGTGTGCTTAGCATCGTTTTCTCCTGTGTCGCCGTAAACGCACTTAGGATCTTCGACCTTGTTTGCATTTGGATACAGTAGTAATTTACCTTGCCAAAGCTTCTGGGACTACACGCTCCAACACTTGCTATTAGTTTCTCTGTACATCTGCCTCGCTGTTCATTGTACCAACATAAATGTTTGTTCCTGCTCCCTTTGCTAGTAAGTCCCATGCGGTTTTAATCCGTTTGCTTTTTTGTTTCCCATGACTTTCTTCTTCCTTGCGCTAATAGGTCGATGAGGATAGTTGCGCTTACCTCTTGTACGACTGGAGCCTATTCTCAGAGCTGATGTTCACTGTACAGCTGTTAGAAGCCTACAAATATTTCGCATTTTGAATTTGCGCAAAATATGTTGGGCGGGATTCTAACCTTACTCCTAAATAGTTGACTACCTTCTTTGATGTGATATTTCCTAAAAGGTTTTAAAGCTAACACCTTGTGGTATATTCTTTTTTGTTTTGTTAGGAGTTATCCTCCACCTTTTTTCCACTGCCGACTGGAGTGCGCGAGTCTAGCCACTTCTTTGTGCATATCATGAGAGTAACTCAGCCTGCTTTTCTTGAACGAAAATTTTATCGTAACTGGCGTTCCACAAGTCAGAGCCAAGATATGAGACCTGTGCTGCTCCGCATGTGACTTTGTTGGTACGTTTAGCATATGAGGTTTGATATATAAAGCTCACTGAGATAGCTTCTGATGAGGGGTTGAAGCTAGTAAAGTATTTGGAATCGCTGCTCTAATGCGTTCAGTAAGTCCACGCATCTCGCGTCTTCGAAAGCCTTTCCTCGCTTGGATTCAGAATCAACTCGCTCTGCTACTTCTACGATTGTAAAGACGTCTGCAAATGCGCCTAATGTGCATTTTCTGGCCCTCAAGTCATGCTGCCTTGGTGATAGTTCTTGTTGTTGTTGTTGTTGTAGCGATAAGGTTGCTCCCCGAAGGCTTTGGGTAGTGTTATAGATGTGATGGTCCTTTGCCGGATACAGATACGGTACGCTCCGGTACCATATCACCATTAAGGTGCTAGCCCGACCATCTCGGGAACGATTTATGTGGCCACATTAAACCTTCATGCCATTCCCTCCCTCCCCAGAACCTCGTCCGTTAGTGAAACAGGATTCGCCGCCGATAGGTGAGGTTGACAATTGGGTTTGGAGAAGCTATATATTGCGCTGGCAACCTGAAGGGTTGCGCTACACAGCCCCTTGAATCTGGTATTTTAGTCGCCTCTTACGACAGGCATACCTACCGCTGGTATATTCTGATCCCCTAACCCACTGGGTTGTGATAGTTCTTCTGATTGGTCTATGGCGCCTGCGATACGTGGTTTTAGAAGCCTTTCAAAAAGTTATCCGTCTGTGTTGAGCATGAATAACAGCCGGTATGCTGATAGTGAATTCGGTTCTCTCTTGCCTGTACCACATAATCAAAGCTGCTTCTTTTACAATGCTCGTGGAACAATCCGTCCTTTTAGTCATGCTGTTAAATATGTTTATACCTCAAATCTTTTTTTTTGTATATCAAATAGCTAATTTTTTTTCTAATTTTTTCTGAAAGCCAACTTATCTCAAACGACAATTTAACACCTGTTAGTGATAATTTTGATAACGAAAACGCATTTCATTAATACAAATGTAAAATGAAACGGTCATTCAACCAGCCAACCTTTAAATATGTAAAACTCAAATTTTTTCTGCAGCACCATTTGGCAAAAGTCGAAAATTTATTTGCATGACACCATACAGACATGAAAATCACCAAAACATGTTTACAAATCGTCGCACGCTTATCAGCAGCGCATAAGCATATAAATAAAATACAAATTAGATTTGTTTATTTCTGCATATTTTTTCAGTAAACACGATTTGTGTGCTTTTGGCTGACTCTTAAGCTTATCCATATTTGATTGCAGCTGACTTTCGTACCACCACCACACGCGCTGTCTCGGTATTTTTTTTAGGTTTATTTGTTTTTCTTTTTTTGCAAAACTTTTTATTTCAGAAATAAATTGTCAACTGGTTTTGTTGGTTTTAATTTATGGTTTAACATCGACAATCGCTTAATTGACTAATGTTCAGTGATGCAAATATGAGAGTTGCGAAAAAAAAATGTTTAATAGCTATGTTTAAACGTTTAAATGCAGCTTAAGCGATGATTGCCAGTACGACGGGTGGTAATTCCAGTAGCTTAAATTAATTTTGCATAGATTGTAGTGATTACTAAATGCTAACAAGATCGTGTTAAGGGGGAGGATATACGTCCTTTGACTATGGAAGGCTTGCCTTTTTATTGCTAAAAAAAGAAGCGTAAGTACCAAATGCTCGTGAAGTTTGGGGTACGCCTAGAAAGTAATGTATTTAAATTTTCTAGAGCTCGGCAAAGCATTGATGCTTAACAACAACAGAAACAGCTTTGCCTTAAACAAATAGTTGCGTGCTTTATGAGAAAAACTTAGTAGTAACATGCGATATCACCAAGTTATTGTTCTACTATCGGCTTATTGTTTACAGCGAACTACTATTATCGACTTATCGGTTTGTTATCGGCTTGTTATCGCCAAGTCATCGTTTTCTAGTCCTTTCATAGTTGGGGTCGAATTTATAGTTGCTTTTTATCGTTCCACATTTCATAACAAGCCGATGAGTCATCGATACTGGGCCGGTAACAAATTGATTACACTTTCCATATCAAATATATAACTTTTTGTTAAAAAGTCGATAACACGCCCATAACGAATTGGTAACACTCCAAAAAAAATCGATAAGTTTTCGAAAAATAATAAATCGATAACTTTAACAATAACAAATCGGTAACTTTTTGTTAATAAACCCAGAAAAAATCGTACATTTTCGATAACAAGTCGATAACACGCCGCCACCTGAAAAAAGAACGCTGTCTACAGTGATACATATGTATGTGAGCGTTGTTGTGTATCGGAAGTGTGAGGAGAGAAGCAAATTGCAACGTAAAAAAAAATGTCACAATCCCCGACTACAGAATATATATTCCGACATCCAATTATGATAAAGTGAGAAAGAAATATCATAGCTAAAATATGACAAGGTGCTGGCTAACGACGGACCACCCGCCGAGCTATTGAAATACAGAGGCGAAGAGCTGGTAAGGTGAAACATTCCTATGTAAAATATGGTCGCAAGAGCGTATTCCTCTGCTCAAGACACAAGAAAGTCAATCCCGTAATCGACGGTAATTTTCGCGCAGTCAGTCTGTTTCATAACGCATATAAGGTTCTATTTGGCAGCTGTGGCGAAAGGCAAAAGTCAATGAGCTGATTGGTTCCTGTGCGACCTATGTAAATTACTACAGACCGATTCTTTACGATACGCCAAATCCTGGAGACGATTAATGTTGAGACAACTGTTGACTTCAAGTGCAGGACCTCTCTAAGCAATTCGAAATTCAACCAAGCTTCAAACAAGACGCTCTTTCGTGCGAGTTTCTTTAGAATGTCACAATAAATATGTTGTTGCAGAAAATCTATTTAATTCCATGTAATGGATCCATAAATTTCTAAGTTTTTGTGTATAATTAGTTCATCTGGTATCTTAACTATCATACCCTATCCTTCAGAATCAGCAGCCGGCTTTAAGTGTACGCTATTTGATCTATACAGAAATGCATACTATGTAAATGATCAATCCAGTTTAGAAAGATGCAGACTTTGTTTGTACTTAACTTGTAACCACTTTTTATATAACATACTTTTCTAATCCAATCACGTAATAAAGTATATTTACGCCAATTATAATTTTTTTCCCCCATATTGCCATATTATTTATATAAATTTTATAAATATTCATTGAATATCTTGTTAGTCAAGTGAGAGTGCGAAATATTTTGTCGTAAGCGTCCATTTAACGCGCAAAATCAATAACAAACAAACCAATGACCAACGGGAGCATTGCGGTACAAGAAAAAGCAATCAGACGCGTCTTAACTCATCCGACACGCCACCGCAGCAACAGCAAGTAATTTCTAATTGCCTCGAAGCGCACAACAAGTCAAATATAGTTTTGTTGCTATACAAGTCATTCTTTTTGTTTGTTGTAATTACACATTTTTTTCTTACTATCTTTTTAATTAAATTTCCAGTTACAAGTAAGGCAACGACTGATGTTGTAGTTGTGTTTTGTTGCAGCTCCAGTTTTTTGTCTGTTTGCTTGCTCTTCATAGGCAACCGTTTTGTTTATTACAGGCGCTGCAACTCCATTTTTCCCCCTCTTTTATATAAAACCAGGTTAATTGTGCGCTTCCAGCAAAGCGTGGCACAACGGCCTAACTAAAATTATATATATAGCTGCTATATCTAACACCGTTGCCGTGAAGCATTTCAGAGGTATGTGGTATGTGTAGGTGAAATTAAAGCAACAACAACGAATGTTTCATCTACTTACGGCGACTCTTTCACTTTATCTGTGTGTTGTATGTATGAAGATATGAAGATATTATTATATATGAAAGGTGTGTAGAAGACTCATTATTAGAATCCTTAGGCAGCAGTGTATCTACATTAGGGTGTACTTTATTTTACAATTTAGGCTACCGAAGTACGCCTTAATCTACGAATAGTAGTTTGACTACTTAAAGCTTAGTATTGAGCTCTCAGCTAAAGTCGCTGAGAAAAGCAACATTCTACTTACTATCATTGGCTTTGAGTTATATGCAATTTATAAATTTTCGACGTAAAAAAGCAACATTCTACTATCATTGGCTTTGAGTTATTATGCAATTTATAAATTTTCGGCGTAAAATTTTTGCTTTTGGCTTGAAAAATACACAAAATATTTTTATGTTTTAGGTGTCAATTTCTCATCCTCGTAGTTACAAGAAAGATAGCAAAACGAAGAACAGTGGGGGAAAACAGAAAACAGAGCTGATATGATCAAAGAGAAAGATGGTAACTAAAGTGAAAAGAAAACACGAAAAAGTAGAAAAGAAGGACAAGAAAAATATGAAAACGGACGACGAAATAAAAGAGAACGACAACAGAATGATAAAAGTAAAGACACGGATAATAGAAAAGATGGAGACAAAGATAGAGAGCAGAATTAAAGCAAGAGAAAATGCAAGTGGAATTTAATGAACAAAACAAAGGAAAATCAACATAAAGAAAAGAAGAACGGGGAGTAAAAAGTAAACATGAGAGAAAAAAGTGGATACAAAGTGTTAAACTAATAGGAAGAGAAAGAGAAAGCGAGAGCTAAGTTGAAAGAGAAGAGTAAGCTAAAATTAAAGATAAAGAGAAACAGAAAAAGAAACAGATTGCTTATGAGAAAGATAATGACACAAACTAGAATTAAGGGAAGCAGGAAGAGAACGGAAATAAGAGAAAAAGAAAGAAGAGATGGAGAGGATGACGGAGAGAAAAAATAGGACAAAGACAGAAAAAAAGAGGCGAAAAGCATAGAGAAAAAAACAAGAGAAAGAGAAATGAGAAAAAAACTTAAAAAAATAGAATGAGAAAAAAGGAAGAAGAGTTTTTTTTATCTTGAAGGGAAATCAAGGATAAGACAAAAATAATTTAAACAAGTAAGGAAGGTTAAGTTCGGGTGTAACCGAAGATTACATACCCAGTTGAGAGTTTTGGAGACAACATAAGAGAAAATAACCATGTAGGAAAATGAACCGACGGTAACCCTGGAATGTGTTTGTATGATATGTGTATCAAATGAAAGGTATTAAAGAGTATTTTATGAGGGAGTGGGCCATAGTTCTATAGATGGACGCCATTTAGGGATATCGCCATAAAGGTGGACCAGGGCTGACTCTAGAATTTGTTTGTACAATATGGGTATCAAACGAAAGGTGCTAATAAGTATTTTAAAAGGGAGTGGGCCTTAGTTCTATAGGTGGATGCCTTTTCGAGATATCGCCATAAAGATGGACCAGGGGTGACTCTAGAATGCGTTTGTACAATATGAGTATCAAACGAAAGGTGCTAATAAGTATTTTAAATGGGAGTGGGCCTTAGTTCTATAGGTGGATGTCTTTTCGAGATATCGCCATAAAGATGGACCAGGAGTGATTCTAGAATGCCTTTGTACAATATGGGTATCAAATGAAAGATGTTAATGAGTATTTTAAAAGAGAGTGGGCCTTAGTTCTATACGTGGACGCCTTTTCGAGATATCGCCATAAAGATGGACCAGAGGTGACTCTAGAATGCGTTTGTACAATATGAGTATCAAACGAAAAGTGTTAATTAGTATTTTAAAAGGGCGTGGGCTTAGTTCTATAGGTGGACGCCTTTTCGAGATATCGCCATAAAGGTGGACCAGGGGAGACTCTAGAATGCGCTTGTGCGATATGGGTATCAAACGAAAGGTGTTAATGAGTATTTTAAAAGGGCGTGGGCTTAGTTCTATAGGTTGACTCCTTTTCCAGATATCGCCATAAAGGTGGACCAGGGCTGACCCTAGAATATGTTTGTACGATACGGGTATCAAACGAAAGGTGTTAATGAGTATTATAAAAGGGAGTGGGCCTTGGTTCTATAGGTGGACGCCTTTTCGAGATATCGCCATAAAGGTGGACCAGGGGTGGCTCTAGACTTTGTTTTTACGATATCGGTATCAAATGAAAGGTGCTGATGAGTATTTTCAAAGAGCGTGGGGCTTAGTTCTATAGCTCGACGCCTTTTCGAGATATAAAGGTGGACCAGGGGTGACTCTGGAATGTGTTTGTGCGATATAGGTATCAAATTAAAGGTATTAATGAGGGTTTTGAAAGGCAGTGGTGTTAATTGTATATGTGAAGGCGTTTTCCAGATATCGACCAAAATGTGGACCAGGGTGACCCATAACATCATTTGTCGGATACCGCTAATTTATTTATATATGTAATACCACGAACAGTATTCCTGCTAAGCTCTAAGGTTTTTTATTTCGCCCTGCAGAACTTTTTCATTTTCTTCTACTTAATATGGTAGATGTCACACCCATTTTACAAAGGTTTTTTCTAAAGTTATATTTTACGTCAATAAACCAATCCAATTACCATGTTTCATCCCTTTTTTCGTATTGGTATAGAATTATGGCATTTTTTTATTTTTCGTAATTTTCGATATCAAAAAAGTGGGCGTGGTCATAGTCGGATTCGGTCATTTTTTATACCAATACAAAGTGAGTTCAGATAAGTACGTGAACTGAGTTTAGTAAAGATATATCGATTTTTGCTCGAGTTATTGTGTTAATGGCCGAGCGGAAGGACAGACGGTCGACTGTGTACAAAAACTATGCGTAGCTTCAACCGATTTCGCCCTTTTTCACAGAAATAAGTTATCGTCCTAAAATCTAAGCCCCTACCAAATTCACAAGGATTGGTCAATTTTTGTTCGACTTATGGCATTAAAATTATTCTAGACGAATTAAATGAAAAAGGGCGGAGCCACGCCCAGTTTGAAATTTTCTTTTATTTTTGTATTTTGTTTGCACCATATCATTACTGGAGTTAATCTTGTCATAATTACTTATATACTGTAAAGATATTAAATTTTTTGTTAAAATTTGACTTAAAAAAATGTTTTGGTTTAAAGTGGGCGTGGTCGTTCCCTGATTTTGCTCATTTTAATTAATCATACATGTAGTAATAGGAGTAACGTTCTTGCCAAATTTCATCATGATATCTCCAACGACTGCGAAATTACAGCTTGCAAAACTTTTAAATTACCTTCTTTTAAAAGTGGGCGGTGCCACGCCCATTGTCAAAAATCTTACTAATTTTCCATTCTGCGTCATAAGTTCAACTCACATTCCAAGTTTCAGCGCTTTATCCGTCTTTGGTAATGAATTATCGCATTTTTTCCGTTTTTCGAAATTTCGATATCGAAAAAGTGGGCGTGGTTATAGTCCGATATCGCTCATTTTAAATAGCGATCTGAGATGAGTGCTCAGTAACCTACATACCAAATTTCATCAAGATATCTCAAAATTACTCAAGTTATCATGTTAACGGACGGACGGACGGACATGGCTCAATAAATTTTTTTTGATTTTGATATATGGAAGTCTATATCTATCTCGATTCCTTTATACCTGTACAACCAACCGTTATCCAATCAAAGTTAATATACTCTGTGAGCTCTGCTCAACTGAGTATAAAAAGGGTAAATACATATAGGAAATGGAAATGCAAACGAAAGGGTTTAACCCTTATGTCAACGGCAACATACCTGGGTATGTTTTGCGTTTTCAAAACGCTGTAGCTCTGACTGGATAATCGGATCGACTTGAATTTCGTGATATCCTAGCGAAAATAGTCCCAATTTGGTTAGGATTGGATCATCCGTTGGTAGATAAAGCCCATTTACAAAGTTGCACCCTTACGTCAACAGCATACATACCTGGGTATACCATACCATATGTATAGTAAATCGCATGCAAATATGATAATATTTGAAAAGTATAGTTTAGTTGAGTGAAAAAAATACTTATCGCATAAAAATTATTATAAATTATAAAATACTTATGAAAAAAATATTAAAAAAACTACGAAAAAATTTAAAATTATTGAAATTCAATTACATCTATCGCATTGCAGCAAGTCTTTGGAATGCTCTGCGCACACTGGTTTGTTGCATAATGTGCATGCTTTACGAGTAGGGCGTCGTTTGGAGCAGATGTAGCAATTCCCCTTTACTTTTAGGCGTCCCGTACTATCACGCTCCTCCGCTTCATGTGCTCCAGCATCCACAACTCGGATGGGCCCTACCTATCATGGCTTCGATGGCGTTGGGCGTTGAAAAAACTCTGGATATTCTGCTGTTATTCGCCCTTCTCTCTATTTCTGGCATGCATAGTTGCTCACTTAGCTGATGGAGAAACATCCTACGGCGGCTTGTATATGACTTCAGGTGAGTGTTGTTGTCAATGTATATTATGTATGCAGCAAACGCAGCAACGTCCACAATATTATAAAAGAAAGCCAAAGGCCATCTATTTGTGCGCCGCTTGGTACTATATTCGGACAAGCACATGTCCATGCTATCAACTCCACCTTTGGTTTTGTTGTAGTCCAATATAAGCAATGGCTTCTCTTAGGACCGGACGTTTCTGTTGTATAATGAGAAGTGGACAATAATACAACTGCCTTGTTTTTCTTGGGCACGTACGAGCACATCGTAACGTGATTATAGAACCCAAACATTGACGATTCAGCTTCACGTTCCTTGGGGTTGGCAAATGCTGCTGGCACGAATGTACGCCTTTTGTTGCAAGTACCCAATATAGATAAATTATTGTCTATCATCAAAGATTTTGCCAAGTTGTAGCTAGTGAAAAAGTTGTCACATACAATATTTCTTCCACTTCTATCAAAAAGGTTGATACATAAATCTTTGACTATTCTTTCACCAACGTTTCTTTCACGTTCACCAGACGGTGCCATTCCTGTATAGATTTGTCCCTGCATTGAAAAATTAAATTCAATTTAGTTTATTTATACTTTCAACAATTTTCAACAATATTGATAGTACCTGCAATGGATAGAACGAAATGGAGTCGCACACCCACCACACTTTTATCCCATATTTGGCAGGTTTTGATGGTATGTATTGCGTGAAGCCAGTTCCACCACGATAAGCATACAATTGTTCATCTACGGTGACGTTGGCTCCTGCCACGTAATATCTACGAAGACAGTTGTTTTAGCATCAAAAAAACGTCCGATATTGCTGCTGCTTTGTCAGTTTGTTTGCGTTGCTGGCGTGTGTTTCCATTATCAAAACGAATGAAGCGGCTAATTTCCCAAAATCGTCGTAAACTCATTACAGCACGATATAATGGATGTGATTTAGTATTCCACAAATCTTTCGTATGCACGTAACCAGAATGTGTAACGCCACTTAGCAAAAGTACGCCCAAATATGCATCAAATTCACTTTCTGTTATGGGAATCCATGATCTCGGTTCTCTTGTGGATGTTTTGTATTGTCATCATCAAAGAATTGCCTTGCCTTTCGATTTGATTCACGAATAATTATGTCGCATATTTCGTCTGACGTTATCAATTTGAACGTTTCTGAAATGGTCAAACCTTGCGTTGCCCGTACTGGTCCAGATTGTGCACTTCTTAGAATGTTGTGCGTACGGAATCTTACAGGTTGTGGTTGTATCGAAGACCCAAACATTACCATCTCTGGCAGTAAAATATTCCCCAGTTTCAGTTGGTGCATCTTCAAGTTCTTCATCTGAATCACTGCCGTCCTCTGGTCATATTCTGGTACGTGGGCTCTTCTAAGTCTGAGTCATCACCACCAATATCACCTACACATTCATCTAAAGCCTCGTCACCAACTACTGAATCGTGGTCACATATTTCTTCTTGGCTCTCTTCAAGCGTTTGACGAATATATGCTTGCTGTTCTTCGTACGAAAGTGCGCTTAGTTATCGTGGAGTAAACCATTTACCATCTGCCATTTCACTTTGATTTTATTTTTTTATTTCCACAAAATAAACAGAAACGTCCTTTCACTTCGAATCATACGTGCATGATAAAATCCGTAATACTGGTAAACCCTATTTTATACTTTTTAGCGCAATGATTAACGCAGGTACTATCGATTTTTTCAGAGATGTGTACCTGCCGGGTTATAACGGCATGCCATTTGCCATACAAAACGTATGTACATACCCGGGTGTATTGCTGTTGACGTGCGTAAAAAAGTTCTGCTGTTGACATAAAGGTTAAAAGAAAGAGACAAATTTAACAGAGTAAAAGAAATGGAAATCAAAGGAAAACTGAAATAGAGAGCGAAAGCGCAGGAAAATGGACAAAAAGAAATGTATAGAAAAGAAAAAGCAGAATTCAAGGAAGGTAGTGGCAATTGGCTACCATGACTATCATGCCAACCTAATAAAACCGCACTGCGTTTTTTTAGCGCACGCAAAACAATCGGCGAAATAAGTATGCGTTGCGATAATGTAAAGCATGTATGCAAACGTGAAATCTAAATGCCAAGCAGAACAAAAATTGTAAATCGAGTTAGGTTTTCACGCAGCAAATTCAATATCGGTTGCTCTCATACAAGTTGTATGTGCATGAGACATTTTTGACAGAAAATGACTTGCGTGCGTTTATATTATGTTGGCATGTATGATAATGATGATGGTTATGAGATAATGTTAATTATGTGGGTTGTTATTGCGATATCGATTAAAGGCAGAATATTATTCAAATGCTTTGATTTACAGCTTGCAAAGCATTTCAATTTTCTTCTTTCAACCTTCCTATACTCGCGCCAATTATTGTAACATCTATACTCGGTTACATTCTCACAGACCGATAGTTCATACCCCCTACAATATATTTCTTTACAACCTTTTTTTAAATATTATAATTATTTAAAATTTAGGGTATAGTGAAACAAAATAGCGTGCATAGTACTTCATTTATTAATTGTTTTACAGACTTTCTGTCTATCACACAAATTGTCTTCAAATAATAACAAATAAACTGAACTTCTCTTAAAAACAAAATTAACTTCTTAATAATAATAAAAAGATGATAAAAAACTTTTTAAGGACTACCTTTATATAAATGGACCAAAAAATAGAAGGCAATTTTTCCTTTAATACAGACATAGTCTTGTTGAATTTTGACTAAAAACTTTAACAATAGCTCTTGTAAGAATTTTCGGATTTAAAACTATAAAGGTGGAGCGCAATCTTTCAATTTAAGGCAAACCATGTACTTGGGATTAACTAATTGATTATTTAAAATTAAACACGCGCCCTACCTTTTTAATTTTAAATCCTAAAATTCTTTTAAAAGAGCTATTGTTAAAGTTTTTTAGTCAAATTCAACAAGACTATGTCTGTATTAAAGGAAAAATTGCTTTCTATTTTGGTCCATTTATATAAATGTAGTCCTTAAAATTTTTTTATCATCTTTTTATTTCAATTTTTTTGTACTGCCTACAAAAAGGCAATTGCAACTTTGATTAGTAGTTTAAGTAATTCCTAAGTGAAAATTCGTATCTTTATTTATTTGTTCAAAATAGCTACCCGTTCTTTGGCGTTGCTCGGACGTACTACGTCTATATCTATATTCGGCTTAGGTGACTGTAGAAAGATGTATGTGTGCCACATATACTTGCATTGTAAGATCTCCCAGATCTGAACTATGTTCAAAGTATCAAGTGTCTAGCTCAACGGGGAAGTTACCGAAAAAGATTTTTCCGTGGGTCAAAAATTCGTATGGATATGAGGTGACAAACATGAACGGAACTTAATATAAAGGTATAAAGGTATAAAAAAATACATATCAAAGTATATATTTATCTATGTTGGGCTTAGTTTTATAACAGCCAGGGATACTCGCGTCGGTCTCACGGACCGATTGGTGCCGAATGCTACAACACCTACGCTTTGCACAAGTCCGACAGCTAGCGTAGAGCACTGCTTCTCCAGATTTTGGTGCGTTATAATAATTACGAAAATGTGTTTCGTAGATCTCAGAGACAAGTTCCCAAGTATAGGAAGGTTAAATCTGTGTGATGCCACGCGCATTTTCCAAAATTTAATAAATTTCTTAAATCAACCCACGAAGAGCATGTACATTATGTCGGACAGCCAGGCGGCCCTGCGTGCCTTGCAATTCTATACACAATTACATCTAAGCTAGTGGATGACTGCATTGATATCCTTAATGTCCTGGTAGCCAAAAACAAGGTGTTGTTGGGATGAGTGCCAGGACATCAGGGACATGAAGTTACCACAGCAGCATTTTATGGTCCAGAGGCCTTTTGTGGACTCACAAAAGGACACACCAGGGAAACAATAAGTAAGTGGGAAACAAAACAATTCAGACGTCACTTGATTGACTGCGCAGGGCAAGGACAGGTCAAGCTGTTTATACTTCTGGCAACGAAAGTATCAGCCAAACTCATTCATCTAAGCAGGGAGGACCTAAGGTCTCCCACTGGGTAGTAACGGGAGGCTGTGGTCTGTGGTATCACCTCAGTAAGTTAAATCTATCTGATACTGAAATTTGTCGTTTCTGTGAGCTGGAGGATGAAACGGCGTTTCACACTCTCTTAGAATGCCTCGCTCTGGTAAGGCAGAGACTCTCCCATTTAGGTGGTGTGACTCTTAATTCCTATGCGATATGGAGTAAAAAGCCTGAAGAGGTACTTAAATACATCAAAAGCATTCACATACAAAATTAGGCTTAAAGGTAATGCACAATAGATCTTCACAAAGGTTGCAGTGCTTCCAGGCCTAATAATAATAATAAATCAACCTACTCATCAAGTTCATCATTTCATTAGTATACGGCAATGAATTACCGCATTTTTCCAATTTTTCGAAATTTTCGATATCCCTTTTCAATACCAATCTATTCTGCATCCACACATAGTATTTTAATTTTATCAAAATTTTCCGTTTTAATGGAGGGACGAACGGATATGAATCAAGCAGAACCTTTTTCAATGCTGTACCCATCCTTTGTAAAATAAGAGTAAGAGTAGCAGTAGGAGTAAGAGTAGGAGTTAGAAATATAGAAAGAGCAAGAATAAAGCTAATAGTGAGAGTAAAATAACGAGAAAGGTAAAATAGAGAAAGTTAAATGAAAAAGAAAGAAAAAAGAAATGGGATAGGGAAGGAAAAACATTGAAAGAGAAAGCGAAAAAAACAATGGAAAGCAAGAAAAATATGAAGGGAAAGAAAAATAAATAAAGAATTTTAAAAAGAAAAGGCAAAAAATAATAAAAGCAAAATAAAAAGAAACATAAAGGAAAAGAAAGAGGTATGAAAGTGAACAAGATAATAGTAATAGTAGGATAAAGAAAAGGAACTGAATAGAAATAGAAGGGAAAATCCCACAGAAAGGCGAATATAAAAAGAAAATTGAGAGCAAAGTAAAAAATACACACCAGCACTACCTACAAAACAGTGAACTTTATTCATCACTTACTATAGCAACACAATTGTAACACTTAACTGTACTTCACAGCACATTATTTACAACGGAATAATATCAAACTTATCATCATGTGTTGGTGTAACGCCTCTTATGTCGCGCCGGAGTGTACTAAAGTTTCACATTTGCCCGCTTCTCCGAGTATCGCATATCGCGCTCTCGAATACTTCTCTGGTGCATCAGGCGCTCCCCATTTTACTTCTGGTTATTGCCACCATAACCGAAAGGCTTACATTTTCTGCATAAATGTTTGGACGTAGCTAACTTTGTTGTTATTGTTGTAGCAACATTCACGTTACTTGACGACGTTCATCAGAGTTTTTAACTTTTTTTTTCAAATATTTATCGATAATTTATTTGGTCACAACAATCTTTGCTACATTATACACGTTTATAAAATTATAGGGACTTTTGTTGAAATGATGGAAAATCGCATATGAGAAAAATGTTCTCTAAACCATTCTAACCATTTTTTTTTGTGTTTGTTATGAAGAAACACTTTACAAATCTATAATAAATTGTAAGCCTTATTAGTTACCAAATAAATTCGAAACAATTTCAGATTAGTTTGTCGCTTAAGGCCCGGGTTTTTAGTAGTTGGTTATGTTAAGCTTAAAATAAGTTTGCTTAAACTCTAGTCAAATTTATACTCAAGTTAAACTACTGAGCAGTTTTACAGTCACAGTTTAAGGCCGCCTTTGGGGTAGGCTTTTTGTGCGGCAACATTGGTTTTTTATTATCTAGATAATTTGTAGATACGGCAACAGCTGGATTTTATTTACCCAACATACATGGAAAAAAAATTCTCCAGCGAAATATATATCTAATTCCGGAGGTGATAACCAACATCAATATTTAATTCTTTTTAAACCAAATATTTCTCGAGTTGATATCCAACTTCATTCTCCAATCACTACCAACTTTTGAGAAATTTTTATTATCATTATCAAATTATTATCCAACCTTTGAGAGCTTTTGGGAAATTTACAGTTCACACATGAATATCCAACCCATTTCTCCAGTTGATATCGTACATTGGATATCGTGTTGAGGTGAAGTTGAAAAAAATCTCCAAGGTGGTACCACCAAAATCAACAGCTGTTTTATGAGAAATAAACACTTGATTATTGGCAGGAATGATACGTAATTAATCAAAAATAAATTATATATATTTTATTTTATCTTAGTGAAAATACGGTAGTATGGAATTTTACATTTGAGTCCTGTTAGAGAACCACAAGTGGTTAATTAAGCAATTAGAGCAACTCAACGCCATTCGTAAGAGACAGACTTCTTCTTTCTAAGTATGCTATGTGTGGCTTTTTAAAAAAAAATCTGTCGTTTTAGATATAACCTCAAAACATAGGCAAAAACGCTGTTTTTTGCACATTTAGGTTAGGATATTTCAAAATCATGACGCAATAGAGCAATTCTGCGTCCAGATTTAATTCAGCGCATCAAAAACCTTTAGTGAAAAGTATGGGCTGTTTTATGGTCAAAAAATCGGTCTCATTTCTTCGGCCTGTGCTATTTTTTCTTTGCTTTAAATTTTTATATATATTTTTTTTGTTCACATTTTGTATGTAAAACCTGTTCAGCGATTAGACTTTATTTGCGCCATCATCGAATAATTTCTTTTAGCCAATTTGTGGTAAACACAACATTAATAGCGATGGCCACTAATTGGCGGCAAATGGCGAGAGAGAAAAATGCCAAAGTAGTTTAATAGTTTTATTTTGCTGTTGTTGTAGTTGTTTGTAAGTAGCAGCAAGCTGCAGCATCATTGTAGGAAGTATTTAGTAGCTGTAGCTTGCTGCGATATCCTTTAATGACTGTTTAGTATATTTCGCTTTTTCTGTTAACTTCTACCAGCCCTGCAACTTAATTTTGCATTCTTAAGCGCGCTAAATGCTTGCATGTAAAAAATTTACATTTTAATTATCTTATCAGTTTGACTAATTTATTGGTCAAGTGGGCTTGCGGGTTATGCGCGTTTAGTCTTTACGTTCGATGGCTTCCAAATGGCTTAGGGAAAGACATGAATGCATTAAGTGTTTTAAGCATGCACTTGCGTGCGCCTACGTATTAATGGTGCAACTCTTAAGAATGTTTGTTAAAAATAAAAACTTTTTTGCTTTCCAAATAAATCGCAGAAAAAGAATGCTTACACACATTTTGCATTTTAATTAGCTTTTCTTTGCACACACATACACACACACACACTTGCAACAAACATTGCACACCAGCTTGCACAGATTAGCACCTTTCTTTTCTGCTTTCATATGTTTTTCTTCCTTTTGTTATTTACTAAGCTTTGTGAAAAAGATGCTGCTGATGTTGTTAAGTAAAAAAATGCATTGCTTCAAGTGCTATTAAAGCGCTAATTGATATCTTAAACGGCTATTCACACTTAAGCGTCTTGCGTTACACTCCAAAAGCTATTTTAAAACTAGTGGTCGCTGTCGCATAATCTGCATGCATACACAGACTTCACCGACACCATATTTAGTTGACTATTGTTGTGTTATTGTTATTGTTGTTCTTTTTTTCATTCATGTTTATGTTTGTGGGTCAATAACCGTTTTGTGCTAATATTATGTGATGTTGCTGATGTTATTTTTATTGCTTGTTTGTGTTATTTTAGTCACACTATGTTGCATGTCTAAATCCATTGTTTCAAGTTGGTTAACTTTTGACTCACGAGGATTGAGGTGAGAGTGCGTATATGTGACACATTTGTTTCCCCGTTTTTGCACAATTTTATTGTTGAAAATACTTCACACTTATCATATCCTTTTTTAACTGAGTTTTAAAAAATATGTATCATGCCATGAAATTTCTTCTAAAGTCTCAAATAATTATGGAATATCACCCTATCTCGGCTGCTATTTCGAAAACGCCCCACCTCAGAATTCGGTTTATGTCAAATGCAATCACGGTGGCCGTAGTGTGGTGGTAGCGTGCTCTGCCTACCACGCCGTAGATCGTGGGTTTAACGTGGCTCAAAGCAACATCGAAAACTTAGAAACAAAAATGTTTCAGAACATTCTAAGCGGGGTGCCCCTCTGTAGGGATTTGTAAACAGTCCAAGTGTATTTCTGACATGAAAAGCTTCTCAGTGAAAATTCATCTGCCTTGCAGATGCCGTTCGGAGTCGGCATAAACATTTTGGTCCCGTCCCGCCAATTTTGGGAAAATTAAAAGGAGCACGACGAAATTCGAAGTTAAGCTCGACCAAAATTTTTTCGGAGGTTACTACGCCTTACACATATTTTGATTTTTTTCAAGGCCGCCTGAGCAGCAAGCATCACACCGACAGTCAACTTTCAACCGCTTGTTCTAATCAATTTGTCTCGGTGTTGCGCAAATTCGTAAGCTTTTAAAAGGTGAGCATTTGCTGCTAGCTCTGTTTTCGTAAGAATTGATTGTCTTATTATTTTGCTGTAAGGAGGGAACGGGTGTTCAGTCATTTTCCATCTGATCAAGTGGTGGAAGGGATATGATATACATGTGGTGGCAATCGGCTACTTAAATAAACCCTCCAACCTCTTGCCCCCGCGATACTTTTCTGCTGTTACTACGCACTTCATCCACCACTTAATAAACAGCCTTTAGGTGCTGTCTATACAATACGGTCCCGATCCTCACTGCTGCTTACTGCGGACTGTGGTTTCTCTAACCTTTTTCTACAACCAATCATCCGACCATGGGCGCTATTTCCAACACCTTCCGCCCTCATTTATTTTATTCTCATTTCTCGATTTCCATCCTTTGGTACGGAAATTTGTTGCCTTACAACGCAGCCGACGTGTGCATGTTCGATCTAAGCACGTTGACTTTTTGGACTTCTACCAGCCTCTGATACCTAATTTTTGGCAAAGCTCAGGTCATAAATTATATACCAGGTAAAAATACCACCGTGGTGTGATGGCAGCGTGCTCCGCCTACCACACAGTATGCCCTGGGTTCGCACCCCGGGTAAAGCAACATCAAAATTTTAAAAATAAGGTTATTCAATTAGAAGAAAATTTTTGTAAGCGGGGTCGCCTCGGCAGTGTTTGGCAAACGCTCCGAGTGTATTTCTGTCATGGAAAGCTCTCAGTGAAAACTCATCTGCCTTGCAGATGCCGTTCGAAGTCGGCATAAAACATGTAGGTCCCGTCCGGCCAATTTGTAGGGAAAATCAAGGGGAGCACGACGCAAATTGGAAGAGAAGCTCGGCCTTAGATCTCTTCGGAGGTTATCGCGCCTTACATTTATTATTTTTTTTTAAATACCAATTTATCTTATGCAGTTACATTAATAATATGAAACTTCTGAAGACAGAGGCATGCTAAAAAGTTCGGAGCTACTTTCTAGATATTCCGAGATTGCGATTAAAAAAAAACATTGAAATAAAGCGGGCAGTTTAAAGGAAAAATTTATAAACTGATTCAGGAAATTTTTATTTTTTTTCATCTTAATTATGAAAAGCAATAACAGAATTTCTTTATTCAAATCAGTATTTTGGCAACGTTTCACTGGAATCAAGATCTAGTCTTAAAGATAAAGATCTAGTATTAAAATTTGAATAAAATTGCGTAAAAAGTTGCATAAAATTAAAATTTTATAATAATGCTTTTTGCATAAATAGTTTTTGAAAATTTCGTAGCCATTGTCTAGCTACTGAAATGCTGTTTATTATAACTTAAGCGGATATTTGCATAAAAATTAACTCATCAAAAAGCCCAATGAATTGTTTCGTATTATAAGTTAACTATACAAAAACGACCAAAGTAGCACAAAATTGCATAAAATTCCAATCAAAATAAGCTTATTGCCAAAAATACTTATAAATCGACTAAACCAAATCGACAAACAATAAAAATAATTACGGGAATTTCTTTTAAAATATACTACATCAGCATATCATCATTAACATATTTGCCATAAATGTGTTTGAATTAGTAAACATTTCTTTTAACCTCTCACTGTTCGCTTAATCTTGTTTTTTTGTTTTTATAAATAAAGCATATTTTAAGATATTTATTGCGCCACTTATCTGCATTCTTTTGTTTTGCTATACAACAAAAAAGTGCGCTTCAAATACCGTTACGCAGCTGGCGATTAACAATTAACACTTCAAGTTAAAGCGTTGAGTGTTGTACAAAAGACTTAAGACACAAACTTGCACGCTATGGTAGACCATTAAAATGAGTGATGATTTTGTATGTTGCTTATAGGCGAAAAATCTGAAAAAGCCGAAGAGAAAGTGAGTATCTAAATATAGGAAAACGATTTTCTTTTGTTTAATTGAAATTGAAAATCATAGATATCTCTATAACTTTAAGCGGGTACTCATAGAAAAACTTTTAATTGAATCTAAAATAAAGTCAGTTACACCTATATAGAAGAACTAACAACAGAATAAATTAATGAATATGTAAAATGTCACACACTACATTGATTTATTATATCACTTGTTTTTAGAAGCGCTAACCATTAAATAATGTTACAACAAAAAAGAGTTAAACGTGCCGTCATGAAAAAGTGTTTTCAGACTCACCAAAAACTGTATCCGACACATTTTCTAAATATCTTTGTTGTACACGAGTTCAGTTTCATCTTATCCTCTTATTCAGAGTAGCTGTCGTCGCCTAAAGCTATTCCGCTTGCGCATTATGCTAAAAGTTGAATTAATACACCGGAAAGATTAGCATCAAAATTGCGCAAGAAAACTTTTCAAAAATTTAGTAAACTCTCCCAGTTTACATCGCCAATAAGAATACTTTCAATGAAATTGTCCGACCTGATTTCGGCATAAAATTGTATATATCATCAAACGCCAAGGATAAAAGTAGCATATCGCGAATTGATAAAGAAATTCGGCCCAAAATATAATTTTTCCTTCTAATAAAGGGCGTCATTGTTTTATTCGCGTTTGTCCCTCCAATGTAGTGAGCAAACCAACACCCTTTAATTCTGTGGGTAATGTCGTAGGCGTCCATCAATAATAGCATGGTCTTATTAATATTAATATTAGGTTATTTACTCCACATTAAAGCGAAATAAACTGGTTGTTAATCCTGTGTAAGGCCGTGTTAAGATAAGGTTGAACTAGCTGGTCAATAAAGACCTCACACAGACGCAACGTGTCCATAGCGTTACCAGAATTTGTTAGACGACCAAACGTAATAACCCCATTTAGATACCAGGACTTATGTTATAGAATACCTCCGTCATCTTGGCATATACAACAAGTTTTATAGGACCCAGCTAAATTGCTGCCTCGAGACCTGGCAACTCAACTTATGCAGCTCGCACCTCCTACATCTGCTGTTACTGACGAGGCCAAACTTACAAGCATATGACGCTAGAAGGTGGTGTCCTGCTGGTATGCCCATCTTCAGCCTTATGCCTTCACTCATCTGAGATACGAGAGTTCTATCCATTTATGACTGGCAACCCAGTAAAGATGTATGGTCCGGCGGGAGCAAAGTTTTTCCAAGGCTTATTTGCATTTTAATATGCTCTTTGCCTTAATCGCCCGCCTGACTATGTATATATATACTATATATATTGACGCGACTATAGCTCAAGCACGCTTCCTCCAGATTTTCTGCTGCCTTCTTTAGGCAGCCTGTATAATCTACTTATTTCTGGATAGACACAAAAAAGCAGACCCGTATGTTCTGCCATTTCTGCAGCCTAGCGTCGAACCCCCATTTTAATTGTTGCCCCAAAGACTCTGTCGAAGCTCAGGCAAGGGACCATATACTCCGTTTGCCCGATATTTTATGGCACTATACTGATACGGCCATACGGCCTGTACTTAAGTTGCCCGAGGTCTTAAGTTTTGTTTCGGTAGTTCACGCGATAGTTTTGGCCGTAAATACCCAATGAGAGAGTTTGGGCTCCACGTACATACTAGCGTTCTCTTACATGCATGTAGTGCTGCGGAGGCTTTCTTCGCTCTCCCGTCCACATGAAGCTTTCACAAGTTACTACTGAGTATAACTTCTATATATTTTGTGCTATATTTTCATATAGGATTACCCCTCGAAGCCTGGGCTTAGTCCAATTAGGACCTTATTTATGTCCTAAAAAATTATACCAGCTCCGTTTTTTCCGCGTAGGCACTCAGCACGACTCGAGATGCTATATTGTGTTATATTTGTATATAGGATTACCCCTCCAGGCTTGGGATTAGTCCAATTAGGACCTTATTTATGTCCTAAAAAATTATACCAGCTCCGTTTTTTCCGCTAAGGCGCTCAGCACGACTCGAGATGCCCAGGCAAGCACATCCTGAAGCACCTGAAAGCTGATTATTGCTAGGTGTCTGCCACTTGCGATGACTTAAAAGTCATCTGCATATGCCATACATTTGACTACTCCTTCGTCGAACCACTTAAGTAATTTATTGACCACTAGCGTCCACAGTAGGCAAATAAAACCCTAGTCTGGGGCGTTTCTCTGTTTACAGGTTTTGTTGCCTCGCATAGATCTCATAGCGACGTGATCATTCTGCAGGCTTACATGGAGCCAATCCAATTTCTTAAGACCTTAAGAACTTTAGTCGAGTTGATGCTGTCCCTGATTGCGAGACACTGTTAAAAGCCCCGTCAACATTCAGAAAAACATCTATGACATATTCCTGCTGTTCCAAGGCTTTATCTATACTCATGACCACCCTATGCAATGCAGCATCGACTGAATTGCCTTGGTGTAAGCAAGTTTTGTTGTTTGTACTCGAGATCAAAGTTTAGCACCCGTAAAGCAGGTGAAGAAGTGAAATGTAGAAACTTGTCCTAGTAACTATTGCTGTATCCTAAATTTGAATTTGCTCTAACATCAATAACAAAAACATCACCAAATCGTGCTACCGGCCACGGTTTACAGTATGATTTGCAACCCATTTATACAAAATCCTTAGCACTGGCAGTATGTTATATTATAGTATCTCTAATTACTACAGAGTTTTCACTGAAGATAGCGCAAGTTTTGACAGCAGGAATCCTTTTCTCAATATCCTGATTTTATTGGCATTCCATGGAGGCGATTTTCTATTGCTTTCTGATTTGGCTTTTAGCTATACTACAAGTCTGTAATTTTTTCAAACGTTTTGACATACCATATTAGCCATCTCATTAAGCTCTGCCATTAAAATATAAAGGTTTTCCCATAAAATTTATTTGCATACAATGCACATTTAATATGATAAC
Source organism: Eurosta solidaginis (assembly GCA_029619165.1). Classification (NCBI taxonomy): domain Eukaryota; kingdom Metazoa; phylum Arthropoda; class Insecta; order Diptera; family Tephritidae; genus Eurosta; species Eurosta solidaginis. The sequence continues at coordinate 44,195 of JARSSU010042123.1, read as the reverse complement.
TGCGATGTCTCAAACAAAACCAGAACGAATTAAAAGCGGATACAACCAAACATCCCGAAAAAAAATGTTTCAATTCAGCAAGTGACAGCTGACCCCTGCGCACAATCATAGCAATTTAATGAAATGCTAACGAGGTCAGACATAATATCTCTTGCTTTTCTTGCGATGAGAAAGACTTGTCGTGAGAATACCGATTCTGTGTTGTTAGCATTCAGCATCACAGAACTACCATTTAACTAATTGACTCACTGACCCAGCGCATTTAACTAAAATGCTGCTTAGTAACGTACTTAGTTAAAGAAAACTTCATAATTAAACAAACAAACAACAAAGCGATTCCCAACGCTTTACTGCTGCTGTCACGCCTCTTTGACAAAGCACTAGGGTTTACAAAAAATAATTTTACACTTAACATCAATAAAGGCGCTGACCTTTTTTGCTCACCTAAATATGCTTAACTGATCAGAAATGGTGCTAGTAAAATCAACAAATCGGTGCTGTTGTTCTTGACTTAACGGAGATTCGGTGAAATTGATCGAATTATGGTTAATTCGACCGAGTTCTTTGTCAAGCGAACAAATTAGTTTAGTCATTTCAACATCAATCAATCTAACTTATTTTTCTGTTAGACAAATGATCTTACAGGTCATTTCAACGGCGATCAACTGTCAATACATCTTCAAAGAGAATTTTACGTTCACTGCACTCTCTTCTTTGTACTTAAGACGATGGTGCCACTTGTTAAAAAAACGCCAAAATAAGAAATCCATCAAATCGAAAAAAACACACAAAATGAGAAAACAATAAAAAACTAGTTTTTCAGTTATCAATACAAAACGAAAAACCCTTTTTTGAATTTACTGTGCAAAAAATTATGAGATACCGGGACACCTATTTATCGGGTACAATTTTGCAACTTCTCGTCCAAGCTAAATGCAAAATTGCGCCCTCTTGCTGCAAAGGTTTTGCTTGAACGAACAGGAATTTTCCAAAGTTGGTAACATTTTGTTCAAAGTTTTATGAATTTTCACTCACGAGAACGAATCTAATAATATAATAAAAAAACATCATTTTTTAATGGTGATGTTTCCGACAAAATAAAAGTTTGAATTGTTTTGGAATCGTTTCAACTTAAAGTCTTACGAAAATTTAACTTGCCGAATTACATGTGAAGTTACTGCTATGATGAATTACCTTCCTGCGATTAGATTCTTTACTTTTCTATAACTTACAAGTTCTCTTTTTAAAATGTTACGTCAAACATTTATACTACAAGTTTTGTTCGAAACAATCAAGTGTGGCAACTATATGCGAGAGAAGAAATTGAGAATGAGCTGAGATGCAACTGAAAGAATTGAGAATCTTCTATATTCATACGTATGTATATGTAGCAAGCATGCGTATTTATGTATTCACATATTTACGTATTTATATGGTGGCAGCCGTGGTGTGATGGTAGCGTGCTCCGCCTACCACACCGAAGACCCTGGGTTCACACCCCGGGAAAAACAACATCAAAATTTTAGAAACAAGCTTTTCAATTAGAAGAAAAATTTTCTAAGCGGAGTCGCCCCTCGGCAGTGTTCGGCAAGCACTCGAGCGTATTTCTACCATGAAATGCTCTCAGTGAAAACTCATATGTATTGCAGATGCAGTTCGGAGTCGGAATAAAACAAGCAGGTCGCGTCCCGCCAATTTGTAAGAAAAATTAAAAAGGAGCACGACGCAAATTGGAAGAGAAGTTCGGCCTAAAATCTCTTCGGAAGTTATTGCACTATATAATACATTTATTATTTATATGGCAACATAGGTACTTTCATACAAAGCTGTCGCAACAACTTTTTTTGTTCATTTTACTACTAAAACGGTCAATTACGACTGAACGATTTGTGCGCAGTTGATTCAACATCTTGTTGCGATGGATAAAAATTGGCAGAAATTTCGGTTAAATTGACCCGTATTTCGGTTGATTTTACCAGTTTTTTTCTTTCAGTGTATACGCTAATTGAAGCTACATACGAAAGTTACAACTCTGCAAAAAACGCCACTAGTCTAGGATGAATCCGGGATGAGTCGCAAAGGAGCATGCGACCAACGCCAGTTTTGATCTCTTTATATGAGTTGAACGGTTCCCTTTGGTTTGAGCATGTCCTATGAAGAGACTAATTGTACCCATTTATACTCGAAACGAATCTATAGGACCCATCCTCTTTGTACCCATATTGGAACGTATGAGGCATAGTCCCTTTTCGGTTCAATAAGAGCTCAAATATTGAACAGTCGCATTTTTCATGGCAAAAACACAATCGAAGAGTTTGCAAAGCCACCAAATTTATTTGATGTAAGTGGTTTGCCCGCTTTTAAAAAAGGAATAGAAAATATTCTCCGAAAACTTAATCCTAACTTCGGCGTAGTCGTTCAGTCCTAGTAATTTAGGTTCGGTATAGGGCTCCGCACTTTTCTTAACTAATTCGATTCAATCACCTGTATTCTTTTTATTTTACTCATTTCGTTGCCGTTTTTAAACCCAGCTGTACTTGTTCACAGAGTATATTAACTTTGATTGGATAACGGTTGGTTGTACAGGTATAAAGGAATCGAGATAATATAGACTTCCATATATCAAAATCATCAGTATCGAAAAAAAAATTTGATTGAGCCATGTCCGTCCGTCCGTCCGTCCGTCCGTTAACACGATAACTTGAGTAAATTTAGAGGTATCTTGACGAAATTTGGTATGTAGGTTCCTGGGCACTCATCTCAGATCGCTATTTAAAATTGACGATATCGAACTATAACGACGCCCACTTTTTCGATATCGAAAATTTCGAAAAAGTGCGATAATTAATTACCAAAGACGGATAAAGCGATGAAACTTGGTAGGTTGGTTGAGCTTATGACGCAGAATATAAAATAAGTAAAATTTTGGACAATGGGCGTGGCACCGCCCACTTTTAAAAGAAGGTAATTTAGAAGGTTTGCAAGCTGTAATTTGGCAGTCGTTGAAGATATCATGATGAAATTTGGCAGGAACGTTACTTATATTACTATATGTATGCTTAATAAAAATTAGCAAAATCGGAGAACGACCACGCCCACTTTAAAGAAACAAATTTTTTAAACTGAATTTTTTACAAAAAATTTAATATCTTTACAGTATATAAGTATAACAGTATATAAGTAAAAAATTCAACTCCAGTAATGATATGGCGCAACAAAATACAAAAACAAAAGAAAATTTCAAAATGGGCGTGACTCCGCCCTTTTTCATTTGATTTGTCTAGGATACATTTAATGCCATAAATCGCACAAATATTTACCAATCCTTGTGAAATTTGGTAGGCGCTTAGATTCTAGGACGATAACTGTTTTCTGTGAAAAAGGGCGAAATCGGTTGAAGCCACGCCCAGTTTTTATACACAGTAGATCGTCTGTCCTTCCGCTCGGCGGTTAACACGATTAACTTGAGCAAAAATCGATATATCATTACTAAACTCAGTTCACATAATTATCTGAATACACTTTGTATTGGTATAAAAAATGGCCGAAATCCGACTATGACCACGCCCACTTTTTCGATTTCGAAATTTACGAAAAATGACAAAAAATGCCATAATTCTATACCAAATACGAAAAAAGGAATGAAACATGGTAATTGCATTGATTTATTGACGCAAAATATAACTTTAGAAAAAACTTTTTAAAATGGGTGTGACAGCTACCATATTAAGTAGAAGAAAATGAAAAAGTTCTGCAGGGCGAAATCGAAAGCCCTTGGAATCATGGCAGGAATACTTTTCGTGGTATTACATATATAAATAAATTAGCGGTATCCGACAGATGATGTTCTGGGTCACCCTGGTCCACATTTTGGTCGAAATCTCGAAAACGCCTTCACATATACAACTCCCACAACTCCCTTTTAAAATTCTTATTAATACCTTTAATTTGACACCCATATTGTACAAACAAATTCTACAGTCACCCCTGGTCCACCTTTATGGCGATATCTCGAAAAGGCGTCCACCTATAGAACTAAGGCCCACTCCATTTTAGAATATTCATTAACACCTTTCATTTGATACCCATATCGTACAAACAACACATTCCAGGGTTACCCTAGGTTCATTTTCCTACATGGTGATTTTCCCTTATTTTGTCTCCATAGCTCTCAACTGAGTATGTAATGTTCGGTTACACCCGAACTTAGCCTTCCTTACTTGTTTTATGATTTATTAATAGCACATTTTGCAAATTATCCAAACAGGTAAGGCAAAACATCAAAAATTGTGTTCTTGTGTTGTTAGTCTTTGTGGTAACATCAACACAGTTAGCTAATTTCAATGTGAAATTTTTGTTGCAAATCTACCATTGTTGTAAGTTAAGTAAGCGTGAAAGCTTGAGATAAATTGTTAGTAAATAGTTGGCATGAAGCTAATCAACGGAAGGGGGAATACTTCTTTTCTGCTTGTGTGTAAAAAATTATAATAACGGTGGGTTGAGTTATGCTCGTCGAAGTTAAGCTTGCTTATTAATAGTTAATTTTCAGGTGAACTGCAATATTTATTACAAGCACTAAAAGTTTAGCTGCAAAGTAAAAATTCTAATTGTATAATGATTGTTTTTATTTAATTGTGGGAAATAATAAACGAAACATCCTCCGAAGAAAGGTTTTTGAACTATCCATACTAATTTCTTTCGATGCTCGCAAACGCTCATGGTGCTCTGTCTTTTATTGGGAAGAAATGTCTGGCAGAACATTAGCTAGTGGCACCATTCATCATTTATCACCATCTTCATTCATCATTAGTTAACGCTTAACCGCCTATGCAATTTTGCCGTTTCGTCACAAGTCGTGCCAGTTATTCCTGTTTTGCGATACCTGATGCCAACTGGAAGCACCAGCGGAAATCGAGTCTTCTTGCACCTGCTTCTTTCAACCCAGTGAAATACTACCCTTCCTCTGCTTCCAAACTGTGGTGTCAACTGAAATACTTGCTTGGCCGAAACGTCTGCGTCCATTCGCATAACACGATCTAGTCAACGAAGCCTTTGGGCTTTTATGCTCTACGCTATCGACAATTCTGCGTAAAGCTCATCATTATACCTCCTTCGGAATCAGGGACAGGTCGATAAGTCTTCCGGGGAACTTTTCTCTCGCACACACCAAAAGCCATGTCATCTTCTCTCGACAAAGTTCATGACTGCGAGCCATATACGAGTATCAAGGCAGATATGATGAGAGCCCTTTAGAGCGTGATTTTTGTTCGCGTGAGAGAAATTTACTTCTTAATTGTCTACTCAATGCAAGTAGCATTTGTTGGCAACAGTTAAGCATACGCCAGTAATTGTACGCTTTTGTTCTAGATTGCACCTTCACGGTTTAGTTCTGCTGCTGGAGCTATCTACCGCAGCATTGAGTTAAAGAAATCGCACGAAAATAACCTTGCCTCAAGCCTCCTTCGGTTTGGAATGGCTCGAATAGGTCCCTAATAATCCCAATCCTAACAGAGCTGGTGGTGTTGCTCAACTTCATTTGGCAGAGCCTTATTAACTTTGCAGGGAACTTAAATTCAGACAAAGCAACTTAAAAGCAACTTTTTTTTGCGCTGTTAAATGCTGCTTTGAAGTCCGCGAAAAATGGTGAGTGTCGACTTTCTTAACCTGGGTCTTTTCCAGGGTCTGGAGCATCGTGAAGATCTGGTCGATAGGAGATTTACCAGGCCTGAAGCCGCACGAGCAAAGTCCAATCAGTTTGTAGCTTTAGCATTTCGCACAAAACGCTATATGGAACCATACAATCGGTAAAAAGTTGAGGATTATCATCATATGTAAATTAAAAATTTGGAAATCAATGTTTTACAATGTTTATCACTGCTGGCCGTAGGGATATGTGCCTGCTCGGGCGCCATTTGTGAGGTGATGACAGGTTATATACAAATATGAAAGATACGTTTTGAGGGACGTAATTAGTTATGACTTGGCGTTTTGCTACGTTACATATCACTAGAGTCAGGACTTCCCTTTTTGTTCACTGAGATTGAGGGAATAACAGCAAAAGATAAAATTATAATACCGTAATGAATTTTTGAGGAATTCCTGACTATTATGCAGCTTCTCTTAACGTTCGAATCTCTGAACTGTCGAACAAATAATTCAAATATTTAGTATAGTAAAGTAAAACGTTCTTTATTTAGACTACTTTGGGAGTAGTACCTCAGAATTATTGTATACTTCACTAAGTGCATCATTAAATCAAACTGATTCCTAATTCCTCAGCTTGCGCTGCTTTTATACTTTCTGTTAGCCTCGTTCGCCCATTTCTGCTAGGTTCTAGACGATGCACGAACATGCCTTCTAGAACTGATGAAATGCCTTGGCAATACTGCTCGTCACTGCTGCTGAAATACGCGTTCAGAAGTTCATTTAGACCGAAGCAAAATCAGAGCAGAAGACATTTTCAAAAGAGAAAATAAATAAAATTAAGTCTGATCACAAAGTTGATCATTATATCGGTTTTCTATGTATTTCACATAATTACGTAGTTCAAAGTATGCTTCATGCAAATTAAACTTAGTTGATTTTAAGTGCACACATACATATGTTATTTCATATGTATTTATTACGCCTGTGTGGTATGATTTTATATAAAATTTATCATTTCTTTTACTTCCCTATAATAATCTGCAGTTACTTTTTGCTCAGCTTACAATTTATCTAGCTCATAAAAAGTTAACTGCCTAGTTTATGTCAAACATAAATTGCTTTAGCACTACTCTACACTTCTATGTATGTGCAGTAGCATACAAACATAATTATCCGCAACTGCGAGTTCTGTTATTATAAAACACATACACATACATTCTGCGTTGCCAGAGGAAATAGTCAAGTCTTAATTTTTTTAAGAAAAAGATCTTTATTAACCCGGTTAGAAAACTAAGAAGTATAAATCAAATAAATACAAGGCGTGAGGCGATTAAGGCCAAACTTCTCATACAATTTTGAAATCCTGAACGGTGCTCGTCTTTAAAGAGTGGTTGTGCCAACTTTTTAATTTTAACGATCTAAGTATCCTTAGCTCTTTCTTCACGACAGCATCGAATTCGACCTCATCCTCGCAAAACCGACAGATTCTAAATATTAGGTCATGTGCCTAGTTTTTGCATGTGGATTTTCTGCCTACAGCGATATGTGAGTATTTTTAATTGATATTAGAGAAAAATTGTAAGTTTACAAATGGCGACGGTTACTAGGACATGTTCCTGAATTTCACTTCTTCATCAGCTAGCTTTTCGGGAGCTGAGCGTTGAACTGGAATATCCAACATTCATATCAGTGCAAAGGCTGATGCCTTTAGCTGCTAAGCCATACGAATGACCCGTTGTTCGCTGTACAATTGGTCTCTAAGAGTTGCCTTTGTGTTTATATTCCTTTTGATCACCATGTAGGCACATGCACTCTGTATGTAGTTTATTCCCGAAAAGCTAGCTGATGAAGAAGTGAAATTCAGGAACATGTCCTAGTAACCATCGCCGTTTGTAAACTTACAATTTTTCTCTAATATCAATTAAAAAAACCATTGTATAAAGCAATATGAGCAAAGCTCGCTAATTAAATACATATGATATGTGAGTATGTCTGTTAAAATATTAAGGCTGAGGAGTAGGATGCAAATTGGAAGCGAAGCTCGGCGCAAAATCTCTTCGGACGTTATCGCGCCTTACATATTTTATTTATTTTTATTCATGGCTTAATATCTCTTTGTGTTGTACTCTCCTATTAGTTCCTTTGCCTCCCGTAGTCCTGGACTCCACGTCAGCGTTTTTCATTGAGGAATAATTTAGCCTGCCTGAGCTCTTCCCATATTGTGTAACCATATCGCCATGTTGAGTGGGGGGCCGTGCGCTTGCCCGTTTACATCCCCTTACTTTACCACTAAGTTCGGGTAAAACCGAACATTACATACCCAGCTGTACACTTGAAATGCTGTTGTTGTTTGTTTTGTGTGCTGAATAGTTTTACAAGGCTGCGCAATAATACATATGGGGTATTCCATCCCATTTCAACCAATTTTGAACCCAACCCCTTTAGAATTGGCTTAAAGTTTTTCTTCTTTTTCTAGCTGACGAAAGACGTTTTTTAGAATTTTTTCGGGTTCAAAATTGGTCGAAATGGGATGGAATACCCCATATACATATGGTTCTATTCTGAACTAATTTTTCTTCGAGTTATGGCTCCCGAAATATATAAAATTGCTTAGTCGTAAAAGGGGCGGTGCCACGCCTATTTTTTTAAATTTGAAGTTTTTTCTATTTATTTTTATAAATCCACTTGGGAAATGAAATACCATTGATATAAAGCTCTTTTTTGCAAAGATATATCTTATTTTATTCGTCCACCACCCTTTTAAAAATCTTTTATATAAAAGTGGGCGTGGTCCTTAACCGATTTCGTAAATATTTTTCAAAGCATTCCTTAGAGTAAAGGCACTCTCTGCCGCATTTTGTTACGATAGGTTTATACATGGGAAACTTTGTTGCTTTAGTGCCTTCATATTTCGAGACTGAATCACTTTTACTTTGCTAAAGTCCTCCTTAGCAATTTTCACCAATGGGCTGATGGTTCAATACCACCATTGCCGCCGTAGGGCATCTGCGCATGTCCTCCGCAATGTAGATACCCGCCAAACCTTGGATCCTTATACATACATATATCATATAAAATTTAGAGCCAATAGTGTTGAAATGAGAGTGGGAATAGTATTGAGACGGCAAGGCTGTGAGAGACGGAGAAAAATATTATGGGAAATGTAGAAAAGGAAATTGAAGTAGAGAATGAGGGGAGATCGACAAAGAAAGAGAAAAGGAACTATGAGGGGAAACGTAAGGGTAGAAAGGGGTGAATAAGGATAGTTAATAGTAATGTATATAAAAGGTAAAGTTCGGGAAGAGAAAATTCTGCCAAGTCCGCTACACAAGGGACAGCCAGCTAGTTTTTGCCTGAATTGCTCACAAATATTTCTAAAGTTGAACAAATTTAGGGGTAAATTAGTAACCTGAAAATTGTTACGATAAAATTTAAAACTTTGGTATGTAGAATTGGACGAAAATTTATTTCGCCCGAATTTCTTTGAGCTCAAAAGCGCAACCTGTTATATTCTACGGTAATCTTTGAAGAAATAAATCGATCACAAGAAATCTTTGACTATCGCAACACTGTGTACGGTAAAAAAAAATTACACAAGTACAGCAGCGAACAGAAAAATAGCAGTCGAAATTTTTTTTTGTAAGCCTCATCAGTTTTATTTTTCCCACTTCTGTGTTCGATATGTAAAAAAAGAACTCTTATTAATTTCCTAACTGAAACTATGCAAACCAATCTTGAAAACGCTTTCGAAAAAATTCAAAAATTATAGCTTAATAAATTTGTTCTTCTACAAAGTACAGGTTATAGATCTCTTAAAACTCGTATTTATTTTTGAATATATTTTTTCTGGAGGTGCTAAGGAATTTCCTCTATACAAAGTTTAAACAATTTTTGAAATGGAAGAAAATCTGAAACGCCCTGGGGAAAAAATGCCAAAAATCAATGCAAAATTTGGTAAACCTACAACTTGTATTAGACTAAAGTTGAGAAGGCTACAAAACTGCATGCTTGAAAAAACTCAGACAACTTCAAATAAAAAACTCGAAACGTATGGAAATTTTTCTTAAACACTCGATTTTTTCGAAAATCTTATATATTATTTCTAATTGCTGTTTTTATGTGCAGGTTCCTTTTTCGCTCTTATTTGGAATCCAAATCTATTTTAACCAATTTACTGCAAATCCTCTTATTCGCAACCTTCTACTAACGTTCGTATCGCTAAACTGTTGAATAAATAACTCCAATATTCAATAATGCAAAATGGCCTTTATTAAGTACTTCACAATAACACTGATACTTCACAACCAAGAGCTTGCTTAAATGAAACTGATTGTCGCGCCTCCACTGTTGGTGCCTTTTTATACTCTGTGATTTCTCGTTTGCATCTTCTAGGCGCTTCCATTTCCAGAATCTACTAGTTGGCCATCAGCAATAAAATTACTACGTTTTTAGCTTCTCATATGCGTATGTATGTGTGAACACAATTATAATTGCATACTTTTGGGAGCATCTCAGATAAGATATCTGCATGTGTTTGTATGTGTGAGCGACACTTGTTGCACAACCATTGCATACCTTCGGGAGTATCTCACATTTATGCATGTGGTTGTGCGTTGCTTCTCCGCTGCGTGTATGTACATATGTGCAGACATAATGATTGAATTATTGATGTGCATGCAAGTCACTGCTTAGCATCTGCTTAGAGATGATATTATCCCTTAGTGCTGCTAATATTCGTTACACTATAAATAAATTTTTGGTTGTAAAGATGGAGATTGGTGCTATTAGCGAGCTTTGGGCATTATTGTTCACACTGCTTTTGTTTAGCTACATTTTATAAAAATAATTTGTTAAAAATAAACGATTGTGAGCACACAAAGAAATCTATTTGTACTATGGCACTATTGTGAATATTTGATTAGAACTATCACTGCGTTACCGGCAGTTGCTAACATTCGCAGGATGGCAGCGCAAGCGCACGTAAGTTTTTATTGATAGATGATTGGTTGATAGAACAGGATACTTCTGTTGATATTTGATATGAGACTTTTATATTTGTTATATATATATATTGAAAATGTAAGAAACAGAAATTTAACCAACGAAATTTGCATATTGCTACACTGCTCCTTTGCTGTTCGCTGCTGTATTTATCTAATTTTGTATTTGTTTCTTTCACAATATTTAATGCGTCAGCGCATGCGCAACAACCATTCGAATCACAACTTTAATTTATGCCACACAAATTGAGTCACTTCATTCTACATTATTTCTAAAATTTTTGCTGATGGCTGCCTGTTTCAATGGTTGATTGTCTGGCCTAGTAAAAAAGCAACAAATTGCGCTAGTTTTTTTTTAATGTTTTTTATTTGACTTACTTTGGTTATCTAAATGATTAGTTGAGTGTTTGATTGTTTATTTGATTATTTGCTTGAGCGCTGAAATTATCCGCTGGCTGGTTGGTAATTTTGCTAGCTAACTGCACTACTGCAGCTTTTTTATTCGTTTATATTTACGAGCAGAAAATCATAAACCAATGAAAAAAAACTTGAAAAAGTCAAAGCGAATGCAGCTGCGCGCTTTAATCAAAGTAAGCATAAGCATGGGCTTTTCATATGTTCAACTGTTTCTTTTATATAGGTGTGTATAAAAAACAAAAAAAGGAAATTAAAAAAGAAAAACTTTTTATAAAAAATGCTTAGAAAAAATAGAAACGCTAACAAAAATATATTAATAAAATCACACCTCCGACCGCTGTGCTTTATTCAGTCACAGCAGTTCCAATGGTTTCGTATTGCTCGCCAAAGTGGTTTGCTGGCTTTATGCTCTTTTATATATATTTGTATGTAAAAAAAACTAAAATAAACTTTACCAGCATGTTTTCCCTTATAAGTATCAACGCTTGAAGTTTATTTGTTATGTCTACCATTTAAATTCGTATAAATCATTTGTTGACAATTGCGGGTGGGCGCCAAAAGTATGAGCCTTCAATCGGCATTCCCTTTTTGGCGTGCTAGGATTACCAGTTTTAATCGTTTATTGACATTTAGGAAATTAAATGACAAACTAGTTGTCACTAAACCCAATTTAGAAACCATGACAAATTAATATTATTTTAATTGCTTACCACACATTTAAGCTTTATGGAGATAATCATTGATTTAGTCGACAGACTTAGAATAATAAATCAGGCAATATTTTATAAAAGTCTTTTCGGTGTATTGAATCTGAATCTGTTGTAAAATAATTAAGTTGGTTTATGACTTTTGAAATATACGCACATAAAATATATGCGTTTTTCGTCTACATTTCCTCTTTATTTGTCTCGTAAATTTTTCGTCATTTAAAAGACCCATCCCGTAGTTTGATTTTCTTAAAAAAGATAAAGATGATGTGATATCAAGTGATGACTTTTCCAAAATTACAAGTTAAACTCTGAGCGGCAGCTAAGCTAGACAATGGATGCAAAATACCCAGGAATTTCTCTGGGGAGAACGCCTCATGTGAAATGATCATGTAGAGGCTACCATTAACAAAGCAACAAGGCTTTCCTCGCTTTCTTTCGGCCATTTAGCAAAATATAGGTTATATCTTCTGGAAAGGTGTACAGTTGTCGTACACGAATTGGCATATAAGTCCTTTAATGGAATTACATGAAATCCAGCAGTTTCAATAGGGTAGGCTCATAGGGATGTTGGTGTTAAAATAAAGGCGTAGGTTCCACATTATAATTAAAAAAAGGTTGGATTCATATAGGGCACATTGCATGCAGGACATACATTAAGTATTTCGGGGTTGATTCTGGACAATTAGGAGTCAAAAAGTTGACATCTGCTATTGATAACGGGGCTCACAGGGCACGACATAGCAAAGGTGTTTACCGACTCTGTTGTGGATCAAAACGGCAGCAGTTGCTTGCTGGTGGCTCCAGGTTTGTGACAATTTAGCAATAACTGTCTGTTCAGAATTTCATTATGCTCTTTTATGTTGAGCTCTTTTGCCTCACTATGCAGATGATGTTTATGGGACATAAGAAGGCATCCAGTGACAATTCTGAGTGCAGCATTTACGCATGATATTTTTGTGATTGAGAAAACCATCAGTCCTCATACAAACGAACTCAGATTTGATATTACGAACAAATTAACGAAGATTGTGCATAGTTGTTTTGTTGAAAGTGTAGCCCGAGATTCAGCAAATATGAGTAAATGTGTAACTTCCTTTGCTGATATTCAAATAAATAATAAAACTGCAAAGGCATATTGCGATCTGTAGTGGTCGAATTTTAACCACAGAGCGAGGTTTTTTTTTGCAACGTTGGGGTAGCGCACTAGCCTCAAGTAGCTCAATGAAACCAGGCTAATCCTGTTCATGTGCCTTTAGGCATAACGGCACAAGGGGGAAAGGCGATTTTCTTGCCACTACTTCGCATGCGTATTTCTCTGCGCTCCCTTTCAGCATGCATCAATTGCGTCATAACTATAAAAGCCATCTTGCTCACAGCAGCCCAAAAATCTATTTGTCTGTACATTCGGGGAACTAAATTCCTAGTGGAGTAGGCTCCTCTCCAAAAACTCTGCGTACAGAGAGTATTTCACCGTGAAAAACGAGGGCAGTGTAACACCGCATGTTCTGCGCTTTCCAATTCGGAGGGACTGTGGATAGAAAGAATCCTACTTTATCCCACGATTATTTAGATATTCCTTGAAGCCACCGTGCCCGCTCAATATCAGTGTGAGGTGGTAATTTAGTTCGCCCGTGTTTTCGCTCGTACCATTCCACTATATTCCGAACTAGCATGAGGTTCAAGCATCCTTTTCTTGCTTTTCCAAAGTTCTTGTCACCTAACTATTGTTCGTGAACTCTGGCGCTTTTTTTAGCATCTTCAAATGGTCAGCTGATTCCATTGCCATACAGATCGGCAATTTTACCTAAGAGTAGATCTACTGGGATATTTCTGGATAAAACATGGATCGCGTCGTCGGACACAGTCGATAAGCACATGCTATTCGTATAGTAGTAATACGGTAGGCTGCTAGTATATCTTTTGGGTGGACCATATTAGATCCGTGCCATACTCACGGTGCTGCATATAATATTGGTTAAGTTATATATGGCGACCACCGTGGTGTGATGGTAGCGTGCTCCGCCTACCACACCGTATGCCCTGGGTTCGCACCCGGCAAAGCAACATCCAAAATTTTAGAAATAAAGTTTTTAAATTAGAAGAAAATTGTCAAAGCGGGGTTGCCCCTCGGCAGTGTTTGGCAAGCGCTCCGGGTGTATTTCTGCCATGAAAAAGCTCTCAGTGAAAACTCATCTGCCTTGCAGATGCCGTTTGGAGTAGGCATAAAACATGTAGGTCCCGTCCGGCCAATTTGTAGGGAAAATCAAGAGGAGCACGACGCAAATTGGAAGAGAAGCTCGGCCTTAGATCTCTTCGGAGGTTATCGCGCCTTACATTTATTTTTTTTAAGCTTTCATACGGTTAAGTTACATAATAGCTGACGGGTGGCTTCGCCTGGGCCGCCGCTGTTTGGCATTATTCGCGTTCTGACTCCATTAACTCTAGAAACTTTCTCCCACACGACCCTGAAGTGGTCCCAAAAAAAATAGTTTTGAATCAATGTTTACTCAAGAAAGGCTTTAAATTTTATTTCATAACTCATCCGTAGTCCGTTTTGAGCTCACCCAAACTATTTCTGCCTTATTGCTAGCCATCTACAGCCCCATGTTCGTCAGCCATTCTTTTATTCGTCCCACGGCGTCATTACATATTGCTTGAAGCAAATCAAGTTCCTTGGCCCCTGCTACTACGACAATATCATATGCATAGCCAACAATTTCCGTGCCTCCGGGAAGGACGATTTGTAGCACACCGTCATACATCGCATTCCATAGTGTTGGACCTAGAACAGATCGTGCTGTAATCATAATTATAGGGCTATTCTATGCTCTATATTCAGGCTCTCCAAATCAGTGCGTCGTCCTGAACATTTTCGGTACACTTATTGGTGGATCCTTCTCTTCTATTCAAAGGACTCGTAAGTAAAAATAAATGCACTAAGCGTATAATATGAAAAGTGAAATAACAATAACGGTACTTTTAAAACGCTGTATCTACATGAAGTTGAAAATAAAATGCTACAAAATAATGCTAGATAATTTGCATTAAATATGTAAAGATTTTATAACAGCTATGTTGTCAAATTGCTTTCTTTATGTAAGAACAATACATATAGTCTTAAAAAAATGTTTTCTACTAAGTTAAAGAAATCGTCTTAATTTATGTATCAGCGCACAAACCTACTTCGTGTGAAGAAGAAAATCTTTTCAACTGTTTTATTTATTCATTAGTCACTTTAGTTCACCAACTCAAGTTAATCGCATTTGAATGGAAAATATGTCACTTTTCATATGCCGACACAATATAATAATGGCAATAGAAAGCTATGAATAATTCATTAATTTACTTTAATTCAATGATAACTTATAATTTATGAATGAAGGCATTGGATCCTCAGGCAGATAATAGAAGTATTATACGTAATATGTATGTGGAAAATGCATCAAAGCGGTCTCGCAATCAACTCTGACTGTACTTAAACAAATATATGTAGAATAAAAAGTAGGCTAAGCTTTTAATGAAAGAAAATATATATGTAATACATTCATATTTGATTTTCATTATCTTAAATTATAAAAAAACACGTGCCGCAACATTTTTGGCCGCGATGGACTCCTAAACTACTGAACCGATTTTGAATTTGTTTGCACCCCGTGTGTAGTTTGATCTATCTGGAGAGATAGGATAAGTTATATCTCAGTTTATAGTCGCAATATATTTTATTGCAATTTTTGTATTTGTTTATACGTAATAATAAAATTTTACGTATACGCAGTGGTACTCATATTTCAGGTGGTGCGGATATACTTCCGTGTAACTGCTTGGTGTTTAATTAAACAACCTGCTTATCAATAAAAAATAGTATAGCGAATGATATCAAGTATAGTACATCACCAGGCCCGCCGAGAGAGGGGGCGTGGGCGTTTCTGAGGGGGCCCGCGATTTAGAGGTACTATGACATTTTTTTTAATTCAGGAGAGTTTTTGGTTGTGTAGAGGGTAATTTTCATACCCCTGGGTGACTAGGGTCTCGAGTTATAGGCCAAAACGTGGGCCAGTGAATGCCTAGGCAAAGTTTATACAATATGGATATCAAATGAAAGCTGTTGATGAGAATGAGAAGAAATTGAGAGAAGAGAAAAGAGAGAAGGAGATTTAGAAAGAGATAGAATGAGACGAAGATGGAGATAGATGAAGCGAAAAAGGCGGAGTGAGGAGTGAATAAAAGGATTAGGAAAAAGTGAAGAAAGCAGAGTCAGACGGAGAAAGCTTATTAAAATGTATGCAGATAGGCCAGTAGTTTATAAATATGGATTTTTTAAATTTCTGCGGTTGTTATTGCTTTGTTCATAAACAGCGGGAACTTAGGTATTTTAAAATAACATTTTGTTTACTTGTGTGTGTGTGTGTTCCCTATTGAAACGTATTTCCCACACTTCAATCATCACCAAATTTTGGCTATAGGTTCCTTCGATCAAGACGAAGGTTTCTCATACTTCAGAACTACGAATTTTAAATGACAATTTTATTTTATTTTTTTTTCAATTTCACGTGCGCCACTGGGTGGTGCGACAAATTTTGTATGCCAGGAAAAGTTACTCATACGCCATGTACATACTTAAGTGCAGAACTTTTGTTTGGTCATAGCATTGAATTCACAAAACTTTAAAGCGATTGCATTGAGTGATTTAAAAGCTTTTATTAAATTTAAGCATTCTATTGTAAAAATAGCTGTCCATATGAGTTGATAGACAAAAATTGTGCAGCTAAACATTTTGATAAAGTTATGAGAATTTAAGTATGAATTATGTGTGACAAAATAAATTTTGAAAAATAAAGTAAAGAATGATAAATTAGAGGAATGAGGGGATCTAAGAAAAAAGAAGGAGAGGGGTAGAGGGTGGAAAAAAAGAAGAGGGGGAGATAAGGAAATTATAAAGGGTATGAACGAGAAAAATTGGGAGATACATTTTGAAGAAGATCAATAAAATCGTATATACTGATTGCTTGACTTGAGTAACGGGAAGGAATGCGTTAAAATGTACCTTCTTATTTAGATTAGTATCTGCCCAACCCGAGCAACGCCAGGTACCTTGCTAGTTTCCTATAAACGGTATAAAAAGGTGAACTTATTAAATTAAATAATTGAACCAAAAGCTTTTGCTATATATAATTGCTTGAAACCCTAATAAAAAAGCCTTCGCATATTTTTTGACTTCTACCTTTCCTATTATTCTAAATATTGTTACTTTCCTACTTAATTCACGCTTAGCCGTTCAAGCGGGATTTACCGTCCTGCAAGGCGCGCCAGCCCTTCTCCCTTGCCCACACCCAGGAAATATAAATCAAATTCCATCTGGTACTTCGAGCAGAGTGAGCGTCGCCCTTTTCCTCTGCTTCCGTAGGCGGTTTCCGGTAAAAACACTTTCTTAGCCGGAGCATCATCTTTCATTCGCATAACATGGCCTAGCCAGCTAGCTGCTGTATTTTAATTCGCTGGACTATGTTGATGTCAGGTCATCAATAAATCTTCTTCGGAACTCGCCATCGCCAACGTGTTGAGGTCCATAAATGTTTCGAAGAACTTTTTTCTCGAACACACCTGATGTGGCCATTGTTCCTGCATCTGCGCCATGGACGGGTATGATAACTGACTTATAGAGCAAGAGAATTTACTTTTCAATTGTGGACCTAGTCCAAAGTAACATCTAGTGTTCGAAAAACGGTAAAACCGCCTCAGGAAGAAAAGTGTGTAATGTGGTAAATGGAGCATAGATATTTGAAATGAGGTAGAGCGTCATTACACAGAATTTACCGGAAAGCTAAAAAAGAGCTGCAATTGCTTTTCGTTATTCGATATCGAGAAAGAACTTGTATCAAATTATAGACGCATCGTATCGAGAGTTCGATAGCAAATTATCATTGAACTGCCCATATGTAAATTAACTTTTTTATTGATTTTCTTTACAACAGCTATTTCTTACCAAAGTAAGCGTATTTCTTTTCTGAACGGTACATCGCACAGATACTTTATTCTGAACAAACTTAAACTCCAGTTGGTATCAGTGTTCAAGCTTTGGTTCCTTATAAGCTAAAAAATAATTAGGTAGCTCTTAGGTACAACTCATGACACTCCTCATCAATCTAGCGGTTGACTATCCAATTTCTATTGATAGTCAACCGCTCATATCTTTATAAATGATATTATCATATACTAGCAGAGTACCCGACTTCGTTCGGGTATAAATAAAAGCAGTACTATATAGACTAATATATTAGACTAATCCCAACCCCCATTTGTATGGGAGATGCCACGCCCCTTTTCGCTATCCCCAATTTTCCCAAGGGGGTAGGGATTAGTCTTATATACCTGCTCACCTAATTTCAGTCGTCTAGCTTTAATACTTTCAGATATATTGACAACGAAAAATTCCAGTTGTATGGGAGGTGCCACGTCCCCTTTTTCCTTATACCCAGTTTTTCTGGAGGAGGTAGGGATTGGCCTCATATAACCACTCACCTAATTTCAGTCGTATAGCCTTAATACTTTCAGATATATTGACTACGAAAAATTCCAGTTGTATGGGAGGTGCCACGCCCCTTGTCGAAAACTTTTGTTATATAGCCTACCATAGATTAACGCACTCAGGGTATGTCATGGCAAAATTTCGTTCGATTCTATTCTGCGGTTTAGGCTGCAAGTCCAAACATACATACAGACATACTTTCCCAAATATATAGTAGATGTTTAAGTAAGAGCAACTGAATTTTTACGCCTCACGTTCTTAGAAATTTAATTCTTAGAACTTCCTTTCACGCTCTCTCATGAAAAAAGGTGCCCGAAAAGGACGATAAAGTTCAGCTCGCTGCGAAGCTTCTCAGCTTCACTACATCCAACACCAATTCGGGGCACCAAAGGTGGTCTACTCTTCCACGTACGTCTGTAGGTAAACGCTCCATTTCACCTGGTTCCAAATACGGATATCGATAAAAATACTTTCTGGACGGGAGCGTCTTCAGACAACCGCACAACGTGACCTAATGTACATGATAAGGAAAAAATTTGTAAATATTAAACAAAAATAATACAGAATGGTCATAGTAGAAATGTAAGTAATCTGGGTTAGTTTCTTTATAACACTCAAAAACTATATATTTAAATAAGATATTATGCGATGAGTAGATAAACAACTCAATCAACTGAAATAATTATATAACTAAAAATTGTGATTATCACCTTAAACCAACACAAAATTCACTATATGAAAGGAAAAGATTAGGCACCTAATGACTCGTACTAAAAGGCAAAAAAAGTAAAACCAAAATCAAGAAGCAAACAAAGTGTCACACATTTCTACCCGGCAACATCAAGATGATATTTTATAGCCAAGACATCCAAGCCAGCAGCAAAAGACTAGACGTTGACTAAAAAGCATGGACGAAGAAGCACACAGGCAACAACAAACCGGCTTGTGGATGTTGGCTGGAAAGCAAACATTATTGAGGTGCGTATTAGAAAAGTAGCAACAGGTTAATATTTTATTCATTTAAGAACTACAACTTTACTAACGAAAAAAGTGCCAGCCAGTTTACACTTCAACTTGCAGAGACGATGACCGACAAAAGAGCTAAGTCAATGGTAGCGGATTGACATGTTAAGATTTTTATTTGCTTGCTTCTGATAATGTTTGACAACACGATAAAGTGCCGCTAGATATGCTTACATATATGTATGTATATTAGGGCGGGTCGATTTAAAAATCGCTCATTGCTCTGTCCAAATCGTATTCTAGGGATCAAAATAAGAAACTTTGCCGAAGGAACCATACCTCTAAAACGAACTCTGATGCTCCCCCCCACCCTAGAATTCGTTTTAGAGGTATGGTTCCCTTCGGCAAAGTTTCTTATTTTAATCCCTAGAATATGATTTTCACAGAGCAATGGGCGTTTTTTTGCCTCCCCCCAAATCGACCCGGCCTAATGTATATATTCTAATTTGTGAATGCATGAGCATTTGGTATATACTCGTACATATTTGGTAGGTATAGCGCATAGGCCTCATAAAAATACGCAAATTATGACAGTAACAAAATTTGTGGTCATTTATGGAACCAGTTACCCTCAAATACGTGCGGAAAAGACAACAAGAAGTTTAAAATTTCTAGGATAAAACATTTGTTCAGTAATTCGATCTTTTAATTATTTGAAACACGCAACTGCGATTGGAGCGCAGTAACTGGAAGAAATCTAAGCTAATTTGACTTTGAATGCATTCAGAAAAGGCTCAGCTTTTGTATAACATTCACTTGTAGTAAATAGTGTTACTGCACATCAGAAAATTAAAAAAAAATCGTGAGTACCAAGTACTCTTGCAGCTCGATGTGTAAACCTACAAGTGTGGATATAGAAAATGTATGCTTTTAAACTCACTAAAGCTTATCCAGGGGTGGATGTTAAGCCACAACAGAGTTAACTTTACCAGAAACAAATAACTTCGGGCTATATGATAATAGTATAGTCGGTATCTTATCGGTAAGAACCAACACTGCCAAGTTATTGTTTTATTATCTGCTTATTATCGAAAACTAAATTATCGTCGAGTTATGGGTTTGGTATTGGCTTGTTATCGCCGAGTCATCTGCATCTTATTTGTTGGTTATCCACTTGTTATTGACGAATTAGATATTTCTTATGGATTTTGTATTGAAGTTTTATCGGTATCTGTTTCAATAAATTGATAGCTTTTCGAAAACAAGCCGATAATTTTCGATATCAAATCGCTAACTTTTTGAAAGTATATCGACAACTTTTCGACAAAAAATCAATAAGTATTCGAAATAAATCGGAAAATATACGATAACAAATCGAAACTTTTTCGCAAACCTTTTTGATAGTAGATTGACAATTTTTCCATTAAAAAATCGACCCCACCAAAGCATGTCGAAAGCAAGTTTATAATACTTCTATAACACCTCAATACCTCGTCGATAACACAGCGAAAAGGCGTCTATAAGAAATTGATGCAATGCTCATATCCAGTCGCATAACAAACCGATAACTCATAATATGACTCAACATGGTGTACGCTTTCGGCGCGGTCTTATGTTCAAACTTTGATTCTAGCTTCGGTTTTGACTTCATAACTTTCCATTTCTCGCTATATATATACCGGCTCTAGCACACCCCGGAGAGGAAGTTCGTATGAATCGAAGCACATTCTAGCGGTAGTCATCATTTCGGCCTGGTATTTGATGTTCAGAGCGTACATAGCAATTTAAATGACAAACTAGATACCTCAAATTTAATGATGGAATATACGTTTCGTCACCTGGCTTTGAGGAAGTAAGAGTAAACACTACCTAGGCTTAGAAACAAGAGAAGGTTGGAAAACGACGGATTCCCGGCAGAGTAATTCAAACGCGGAAGCTAAGTTTGAAAACTAGCGTGCATTAACTTCTTGCAAATGTCAAAAAGCGCATGCCTGCAGATTTCATTTTAGGGAACTCCAACTAAACCACAAGAAAACCCATTCCAAAAACCGAGCTCGCTACCGCGGTGTGCATAATTTCGCAAACAAGGTTTTACCCAGCGTATTATGCGCAACGCTGAAGTCCGAAGGCAACGATTTGATTTAGTCTTAGTTACCAGTGCAACTTCAGACTTGAGAAATCTATTATCGTATAAATTTTCAATATACAACCACTTCTTTGCAGTGTGGAAATAAGTAGCCTATATGTTTCTATGTCTGAATTTCACCGCAAAGTCCGTACGGGTTTATCAAAATATGTAGAGCAACACCATCAACTCTTTATACATTCCGAGGTGGTCAAATATAGTTTAAGCTAAATAAACCGGAATGCTGATAATATTGGTATGAGTTGTAGTATTTGATGTCTTCAGGGAAAAGATAGGCTCATTTCCATCTTACAGTGACGTCACTGTGTACGAATATAAATACGAAGTTTTGAAGGACCCCGTCTTCCAATAATAAGCATTTATAGCAACATTAACATGGAAATGCAATGAGGAATTGCTCCTGCCAACAAATGCAGTTTTGGACTGAGTCGACTGTTTAAAATGATAAACCGCTCTGGGAAAAAACAAAAAAAATACGCTCTATAAGTATTTTATTATACCTGTACTGATGTGATTGAAATAATCAGCGGTGTCGATACAAGATGGGATACGCTTACGGTAATCGAGAGAAAATTGCTACTGAAGATTTGTGGTGGTTACCTTGATGCCAACGGCGTCTAACGAAAGAATTTCAATTATGAGTTGTATGAGCTTTGCTACGATTTTTATATTTCAACGTACTCCAGTCAATAAAAGAAGAAAATCCTCGCTGACAAGACGCGGAGGCCTCGGCCTAGAAGATATTTCTTCCACCACCTGCGTTTGGGAAGAGAGAATCGTCCCATAAGCTAAAATATAAATGCGAAGTAGGACTTGATCTCCATTGGTTCTCCCAATAGACGTCAGTTAACGCAAAATCGAAAAGATATTGTGTAATTGGATACCCAACGACCAACATCGCCTAGGAAACCGAAAGCAGAAACTCTGGTGCGTTTGATATACTTACTCCGTTATAGCAATTTTATAAAAGCAGTTTCATGCTCTTTCAGAGCTTGAGTAAGCCATGGGAGGTGTTTTTTGTGATCCTCGTAACATGAAGCTGCTGTTTCCTTATTCTCCCAAACGTTTTATGCGAATACCGATTTCCTTTACTTGAACGACTCTGGGCGAGTTAGTCGTTTTGGCCCGCGTTATTTGGAACTGCTGTACAAGTTCTGCTATATAGAGTTCGTTTGAGTCAAATGCGAAAAAAGTTTTACTTATATTGGAAAAAACCTTCGTACATACATGAGAATTTCTATGGGTGCGCGTTTACATTTTTTCTGCGTTTCTAAGCTTCTACCTTCAATCCACATTTTTGTTGAGTCATTATTTTGACATAAAGTTGGAAAGAAGAAAATATATCACTTTACCACTAGCGCTAATAAACAGCAAAGAATTTGCTTAAAACAACAATAACGATCACTACAACTGACTTGCAAAAATAACAACAACAATATCGGCAACTAATTGCAGCGGCAACGCCTCAATCCAAATTACAATTTAGTTGCAACTTGCAACAAACTGAAGTTTTGCCACAACCGCAACATGACTACTTTGCTATGAAGCAAAAGGTGAGTTGATTGCAAGTCATGAGAATATGCAACAATTGCAATGCATAAATATTTGTTGTTGTATTTGTGACACACTTTTATATGCACCAGCTAAGCTCAACTACATATTTATTACACTAAAGTGTTTTGATGAAGACATTATTATCAGAGACAAGGGCATCGCTATGGCAATTTGGCTATGGTGAGTGCAACGTTGTGGTTGTTTTAGTTGATTGAAGTACGTACGTATATTGAGTGTATATATGTAAATGGTATCATATGTACATACGTATATGCAGGCTGCATAATAGCGAAATATTCAAGATAACTTATGAGCTTATTAGAGTGAACGCAGTAGCTTTACAGAAGCATATTGTTGCAACGAGCAGGCGTAGTGGTGCAACACGTGTACATATGTACATATGTAGATAAGCATACGTGTATGAAGCCATGCTAAGATATAAATATGCAACAAAATTGCACATTAACCACTTTATATTTGGCCCGCAGTTTGTTAAAAGTAGCAATGGTGTTGTTTAATGGTGTAAATTGCTTGGCCACATGAAGATAAGCTGGCACCAGCACTTAAGCCACGGTTGCAACCATGCGAAGATTACCATTATGTGATATTTTTACTTTTGTATTTGTTACATTTTGTTTTTGTATTGTTAACCAAATTATTAGCCTAATATAACTGGAATGTCTTTGGTGCTGTTTTCGTTTGGTTGTTAGGTAAATTGTTTGCGCATATTTCATTTTTTAGATGTGATATCATAATTATAACCCCCTCCACCTCTCTATTTGAAGAGAGCCGAAGCTAAATAGGCTGCGCTATATTAACGACCATCAGCATGGCAGGGAACCAAACTTAACCTTCTGGCTCATTGTGGTACATTTTCTATAAGCCGGATGGAATGCCATATATAGTCCTTAAATCAACGATAAGGGCCACAATATTAGTATCTAACTGCTCTCTTCAACGTCTTCCCCACTCATGCAAACGTCAAATACTAGTTCGTTTGCTGAAACCTGGCAAAATGCCCGACCAGCCATCCTCATACAGCCACTTTGTATATTGGATACGTTAGCTAAGATTCTCGACCGAATTCTTAGTGAGCGTCTACAGCAGACCCTGAAAATCCCAGGTGGCTGTTCAAATAGTCAGTTTGGATTTCGGAAATCAAGGTGCACGATAGATCTCAAAACCGGAGGCCAGATTAAACGGATGCTCTGTGTACTGATTATTTTGGGTATTAGAAATACTTTCAACACCGCCAACTGGATGCAGGTAAATTTAAAATATATGGTCCCTAATTGGACTAAGACTAAGCTTGGAGGGGTAACCCTACAACGAAAAATATATAGGAGTTATACTAGATAGTGAATTGTTGTGGAAATGCATATGGGAGAGAGAGAGCGCAGAAAGCCTCGCGCACGGCAACGTATGCATGTAATCGTGTAATCTTTAGATCCATACTTTACTATGGGGTCCTGTTCGGTCGACAGCTACAGAAAAAAGTACTTATACCAAAAAACTGGAGGGTATGCAGAGCATCTATGATTAGATAACGGGAGGCCTAAAAACTACCCCGAGAGCAGCATTGCATGCCATTCTACACAAATCCCGACCCAATTACAAAATTTAGCGTTAGCACTGCAACAAGCTTGAGTGCAGGCCTTATGGGCATAGCAGAATGGTGCTATCTGCAAAGGAAATAAATTGTCCCGCGCCCTAAGCTTCGAAAGAATCTTGTGGCCATATTGAGCCGGAGGTTGGCGCCAGGGCGCAAAAATGGAAAAAACATACCACAAATGTGTATTGAGATGGTTCCAATAAATGGAAGGGTCGGGTCTGCTGTCGATCCAGAAATAAGTAGATCTTGCAGGCGTCAGATTAATGTAGCCTCTTTCAGCGGAAATTATAGCCGTGAAGAAAGCAGCAAAAATTCTGAGGATGCGTGCTAACCTGCAGTCGCGTCAATATACATATTGATATCCAGGCGACAAACTAAGGCAATAACCACACATTATATACACAAATAAGTGCTCTGGAATGCAAGGAAGTATTGGAAAACTTCGCTCATGCCGGACCATACGTATATACTGCGTTCACACCGCTCACATAGAGATAGAGGGTAACGAAAATGACGATGAGTTGGCACTCGCTGAATCGGACGATAGGTGTCCCTGTCCGCTTAGGAGAAATCAAAAGGAGACAGGAGTTGCATATGATGCAACATGCTGGAAAGGCATGTACTAAATCGGGGGCTGCAAAATGTTCTAAGATCATGTGCAAGGCTGACGATAAGTAGACTCACAGAGTGGTTCATAGCTGCTGAAGTGATAGGCCTAGTCAGTAACAGCAGCGGTAGGAAGTGCGAGCTGCAGGAATAAACGATTGAGCACGTTCTGTTTCGTATCTACGCGCTGTACGGTCAAGGTTCCAGCTATTAGAGAACAGCCGCGTTTCCAAGTCTCGATAGGGTAGCAGTTGTGCTAGGTATTGATATTGCTAGTATTTGCCAAGAGGACGGAGTTGGGAGTTGTTATTCTAAAAACATAAGTCATGGCACTCGATTGGGGTCTTCCGTTTGATCGTAAACAAATTCTGTGAGGTTTTCACATACGGCCAGAAGTTCGCCAACCTACACGTTATACTCGTCTTTCGGAGTATAAATATTGGGTACTGACCATTTTACCAAATTTTTTCACTCTACCAGGATTACCATTCTCTTGTCTCTATGAATAACTTAAGTTAAACTAGACGTGTGTAAACAACTTTGAATGTTTTGTGTTTGGCAAAAAAGCACTCAACTTTTTGAGCAAAAATTATAAAAATTTATCTGAATATGTAGAAGCAATGGTAAAATCATGGACGACTAGAATTTGCTTTGACAAAGGTGAATTATCTCTCTTATGTTTGCTCGATTTTCAAAAGCATTTGACTCAGTTGACCATCCTCTGCTTTTCTCTAAGCTACAATCTTATTTCGGGTTTGGTGAATCAGCTTTAATGTTTTTAAAGGACTATATATCTGGTCGTTTTCAAAACGTAAAAATCGGATCAGTAGCCTCGCAACTTAAACACCTAAGTGTGGTGTTCCTCAGGGTCTAATTTTGGGTCCCTGTTATTTAGTATATTTGTAACCCTCCGATTAGCGGTGAATAAATTCAACACATCTTAGCGTTGTCGTCTGGCCAGGACGAAATTTTACACTTTGAACTTTATCCACAAATATTTGAATTTTTATTTAAATTTTGAAGAAAACTCGTCGCACACTGTGATAAGTTTGAATTTTTATTGATAAATTTTGAAATGAATTCGATCTATGAGGTCTTATAGGCTTAAAAATATGTTCGTCTAGCCAGACGACAACGCTAAAATGTGACATAATCAACTTTGGTACAAAAAAACAGATAAAATAAAAAGAAAAAATATCGATTTCGGAATTATTATAAAGACCGCCTCTAAACTTAAAAAGTCACTAAAGCTTTTCATGATCGGGTGGGT
Organism: Eurosta solidaginis; assembly: GCA_029619165.1. Classification (NCBI taxonomy): domain Eukaryota; kingdom Metazoa; phylum Arthropoda; class Insecta; order Diptera; family Tephritidae; genus Eurosta; species Eurosta solidaginis. Next base: position 17,745 of record JARSSU010042123.1, on the reverse strand, counting down.
AGCAGTAAAGTTATTCACGAAAATAAAGCCTTCTCGTCTGGCCAGACGCCACAATCTATCGGAGGGTTAGTGACATATTTTGACTTGCGATACGCTACCATGCACGCTTATGCTGACGGCATTCAGCTGTATCTTTCAGATCCCCTTGTTAAAGTTAATGTCGTGCTTAAAATCTAAACAAAGATATAGCCTACATTTCTCGCTGGGCTACTCAGAACTATCTTAGCCTAAATGCAGCAAAATTATATGTCCTACGCATACATAGTCGGGAAGTGATGGTCGAAGACATTGCAGCTGTTTTTCTGAACAAACTATGCACTAAAGCTGCCTCAGTAAAGTAACCAACTTGGGATTCGTAATCAACTCTTCTCTTAGCTGCATAGATCATATCACCTCGACTATGCGCAAAGTTATGCCATTCTGAGGAACCTGAGACAGTCTGCACATTTACCACGCTTACTGTTAGGCGTAATCTGGTGCTACAATTGATTTTACCTATTATCACATACTCTGAGTAGTATACAGTAGACTTGATTCTAGTTCTTCTCATAAAATAGGCGTTCTATTTAACACGTTTCCTGATATGTTTATGGATTGCGTAAATTTGACCATATTTCTGCGTAGAGAACTCCCTTCTGGGATGTGAGATTTCGAATATATGATTTCCAGAAACTGTATTTCTTATATCGGCTTATTCACTGCAAAACACCTCGGTATCTATATAATAAACTCACATTCCCCAGATCGGAGCGCTTCATGTAGTTAATATCCACATTTAAATTTAAAAATTCGGAAAGGCTGTTTTTCATTAACGCCGTCTTTGGAATTCCATTCCTTATTCCGTAAAAAGCCAGTTTAACAAAGGCAACTTCAAAACAAGTAAGGACGGGACTATCTTCGGCTGTGCTGAAGACTTCATACCTTTCCTGAATGGGGCTGAACATAATCTTATCCCGTTCGTAATCTCCAAATAAACGGATGTATAAGATAAGAAATATATAGTGAACAAATGTACATACCTAAACGATTTTTAAGATAAATATAAAATAAAAAATGGCAAAAACCCCCTTATCTGAACCGATCGGTTGTATGGGACATATATATATATAGCTGCGATCGAAATGATTTTTACATGAAATCTGCAATGATATCTAATATATAAAATTCTTCTGTCACGGTTTTTAGAGGCTGAACTCCTCCGAAACGGCTGAACCGATTCTCATGAAATTTTGTGAGCATATTGGGTATGTCGAGAATCGGCCAACGTCTACCTTTTTTTCGCAACGGTCTAGGGTCTTGAGATCAAAATGTGGACCCGGGTACCCCTAGAGTGTGTTTATACAATATGGATATCAAATGAAAGCTGTTGATGAGTGCTATAGCACAGGACAATTTCAATACCCCTAGATGACTAGGGTCTCGAGATATAGCCCAAAACTGGACCCGGATACACCTCGAATGCGTTTTTACATTATGGGGTATCAAATTGAAGCTGTTGATGTATGCTTTAGTACAGGTAAGTTTAACACCGCTGGGTGACTAGGGTCTCGAAATATAGGCCAAAACATGGAACCGGATACCGCTAGAATGTGTGTGTATTATGGATATCAAATAAAAGCTGTTTCTGAGAGCTCTGAAGTTCATTGTGATATTCGGTTAGTCGCATCAACCTGGCAAAACTGATAAATATGCATGCGAAGCCGAAATAAAGACAGAATTAATAATACCCACATACTTATTTACATACGTCCTATTCGATTTGCCTGAAATTACGTATATAAATTTGCCTATATTAGTATTTACGATGCTTTTTCGGGAAGTATAATAGAGACGGACTGGGACTGGGATTAGGACTAGGACTGGGACTGAGACTGAGACTGAGACTCGGAGTGGGACTGGGACGAGACTCGGAATGGGACTGGAACAAAATACATGCCACCCTCTGGGACTGGCAATAAGAGATGAAGAAGAAGAAGAAACACTTGATAGAAGAGAAAAGAGAGAAGGGTACTGAGAAAGAGATAGAATGAGACGAAGATGGAGATGAAGCGAAAAAGACCGAAAGAGGAGTGAATAAAGAGATTAGGAAAAAGTGTAGAGGGGTAGGGCAGAGTTAGACGGAAAAAGCTTATTAAAATGTATGCAGATAGGCCAAATTTAGGGCAGAACACAACGTCTGCCGGGTCTGCTAGTATTAAAATAAATATCACCAAGTTTAACGTTTTTATATTAGAAATTAAGGGAGAAATTGCCCAAAAATCTTTCTATCTGAACGATCGGTTGTATGGGATATATACTATATATAGCTCCGATCAAAGTGATTTTTTCAGAAAATCTTCTATGATATACTAGAATATATCACCGAGTTTTACGTTATACTTTCTAAATTGCGGACAGAATGATCGAAGTCGTCTTATCTGAACGATCGGTTGTATGGGAGATATATGTATGTTATAGTGGTCCGATCCTACCGGATCCGACAAATGTCTAATATAATACAAAAATACATCCTTGTGCCAAATTACATTGAGATATCTCAAAATTTGAGGGTCTAGTGTGCGTTCAAACAGACAGACGGACGGACGGACAGACGGACATCGCTATATCAACTCAGTTCGTCGCCCTGATCAATTCGGTATACTAATGGTGAGTCTATTTTCTATATTTCTCAACGTTACAAACATCGGACCAAAGTTAAATATACATTTCATGTTCGTGAAAGGTATAAAAAACTGATATACAGTCATTATTTTTGCTAATCAATGAATCATTATATTTTTAAGAGTGACTTAATGTCAAGCTGTATGTAGGTTTGTCCTACACATTTTAATCTTAACATAATTATTTTATTTTATGAAGTTTTATTTTATTTTTAATTATTATTTATCGGCCCTAGCAAGCCAAGATAGCTGGGTTTTTAATTACTTATTTGCATTGCTTTTAAAATATGATGTATCTGATATCTATATTTTATTGTTTCCCCACGCATTTATATTTTTGATAATTTACTGTTGCGCTATAAAAAACTAGGTCTTATGTACTAATTTTTAATTACTAATTAAATACAAATAAAAAACAATGCTCCTATAACCAAATTATGGCTTAACTTGACTTTGACTGTTATTACTTGCTGACACATATTTAAATTCATACATACAGCAAACATTTGCTAAGTAGGAGGAAAATATTACCACACCAACAAATCATATTACCATCCCATTGGACGGCTTATAAATGTTGTTCCACTTATGAGTTGAAAACGGCATAATAAATTGTTAAAGTTGTCGGCAATTGTGAAAATGATTGATTGCATAGCCGTTGGCCGACAAAACTAACTACTAATCCTACTAGTTGTTGTTGAGATTATATAGCAATGGTAAAAGAGCAAAACAGCTAACCAAATTATTGTTGCAAATTTTACAAGCAGCACCATGACGACCTCTTAACTAAGGCCCGATTTTTCAGTACAAGTTCAACTCATTTTAACTCCCATTAAATTTATTCTGCAGTTTTTCAGTCTATTTTAACTGAAGTTTAAGCTAAGCTTAAGCGACCGATCTGGCAGGGTTAAATTCTCGGTAGCCTATCAGTTATTTGCGTTCGTTCGAAATGGCGTCGAATATACCCAACAAGCATTTGGGCTTGAGTAGCAGCTCATGTTGATAACTAGGCATACTTACAAACTCTCAAGCGTTGTTTGAAACAGTGGCTCAACTCAAGAATCATAGCTTACTCAGCGAAAGAGGGGATTTTTTATAAAGCAAAAAATGATATTACTTAAGTTGAAAAAAATTTAATTAACAACTTGTGTTTCTCTAACTGGACTCAAATGTAAGATTCCATACTACAGTATTTCATAAAAATAAAATAAAATATATATAATTTATTTTTGATTAATTACTCACTTCACTTCATTACTGCTATCAACCAGGGTATTTTACTCACAATAAACAGCTGTTGGTTTTGGTGGTACCACACTTGGACATTTTTTTTCAACTCCACCTCAACTCGATATCCAGTGTAGGATATCAACTGGAGAAATCTGCTGGATATTAATTGGCGAACTGTACATTTCTTAAATCTCTCGAAAATTGGATAATAATTGGAAAATATTGTGGACGAGTATTAGCAACACTAAGGATACTATAATCTCTAAGCCGATACTGAGCAGTGACTTGTATCTACATAAATGAATCAATCATTATGTCTACACATATGTACGTACACGCAGCGGAGAGAAACGCACAAACACATGCATATATCTTATGTGAGATGCTCACAAAATAGGCAATCATTTGTGCAAGTATCTACTCACATATACATGCGCATATGAGAATCTATAAACGTAGTTGGAGTTGGTCAATTTTATAGCTAACTAAGTTAAATTCAAGAAACGCCTAGAAGTATGCGAATGAGACAACAGACAGTATAAAAGGAGCGAAAGCTGAGTAAGAGTCAGTCAATTTGATATAAGCACGCTATCTGTTGAGAAGTAGAAGTGTTATTGTAGTCTATTAAATACCATTTTGCACTATTGAATATTGGAGTTATTTATTGAACAGTTTATTGATTCGAACGTTAGCAGAAGGTTGCAAATATGAGGAATTGCACTAAATTCGTTACAATATTAATGACGTTGGGGATCAACTCGAAAACTCTTAATTTTACAAAATTTCTCAAAGGTTGGATAGTGATTGGAGAATGAAGTTGGACATCAACTCTAGAACTATCTGGTTTAAGAATAATTAAATAATGATGATTGATATCCCCTTCGGAACTAGATATATATTTCGCTGGAGAAATATTTTTTCCATGTTTGTTGGGTAAATAAGATCCAGATGTTGCCGTATCTACAAATTATCTAGATAATAAAAAATATTGTTGCCGTACAAAAAAGTCTACCTCAAAGGCGGCCTTAAACTGTGACTGAAAAACGGCTTAATAGTTTAACTGGAGTTTAAATTTGGCTAGAGTTTAAGCAAACTTAGATTAGGCTTAGCTTAATCAACTACTTAAAAACCGGGCCTAACAGTGCCAGCAAATAAAAAAAATTCTAAACTTGCATGCAAATGTTGTAATAAAAAAAAAGTAAAAAAATAAAAACAAAATACAAGAGAATCACATCATAAAATAGAACAATAAAGTGCTTTGCCTTTAGCGCCATCTCAGCTGGCAAAAGTTGTTTGCAAACAAATTTTTTCCAGCAGTCGAACTTATTTTTTGTATCGCCATGCTTATCTTTGTTGTAATTGCTTATTTGTCAACTTGAAATAGTTGTATGTAGTTGCCAGTGTTTTCAAACTGCAATAGTTCTTATGCAATGAAGAAGTCAAGCACTAACCAAGTCCAAGTATTCAGTTTGATATTTGGCGCTTGGCGCATGGCAATCACAAAATGTTGCGAGTGACTCGATTGGGTTGCATGTCCAGCGATCATTAAACCTAAGTTGGCGTGAAAACAATTGGCAATGAGTCGGAAGTCACAGATTGAGCTACTGCTTTAGTTTTATATGTATTTATTTGTATTTCTATTTAATATGTATATATACATATGTATATGTATCGTTACTATGTATGGGTGTATGTCACTGAACTCTTAAACGGAGGGAGGCGGAATGCTTTATACTCTGACCGAGATATTTAAAGCTTTTCTGCGAGATGCTCCGTGTGTGGCACTCTCTGCAATCTTAGAAGCGTTACCCACTTTGAACCTTACCTCCCACGGTCCGCGCAATTCCGTGTACCTGGTGCGGCATTTTTCATTACTTCGGGTATGGTTTCGCGTTACTTGAGGCCTATGTATACATCTAAGTAAACAAGCCCCAGTAAAAGACGTTTTCCACATAAAATTAGCTCCAGCAAGTTTCCGGCTAAACCATTTCTTAGTAACACAGTAATTAGAGCTTGAAATATCGCTTACTATGAAAATCAAATAAACAACACACCATAATCCCGCTTTAAGGTATATTTTCCGTCATAGCATTATTACTACTACAGTAACAAAGTGTAATGGCTCAGCAACACTAACACGCAATCTTCAAAAACTACAAAAAAACAAAGCGGCGCTATAATAGAGCCACTCATGCCACACACACATACGCACTCAAGCAGTGATACGACTAACCAAAGGAAATAGTGATATAAAATAGAAATTAAAGCTGTATAGATAATTTTCATAAATCAAAGAAAATAACGCTTAAATGCACTAATTTCAAATGCCACCAAATGCGCATGCGCAACGCATTTTATTGCCGCGCTAACAGTTTTATGTGTACAATGTACATATGTAACTCATACCCAATCAATTTACTGGTATTTAATTAAAATGATATTAAAAGTATATAAAAACATATTAAAAGAAAGGCAGACAAAGGTAATAAAAAGAGTGCGTCATTTGATACTCACATTTTAAGTTCAGAAAAAAAAATTTTAAATAAAGAAATTAAGTAGCAGTAGAAATCAGTAGAGGAATATGTTTCGGATATGTACGTCCATGGACTACCAATTTGTAGCAATTGTTGTTAATTTTTAACCATAGACTTCCGCCGGAGATGAAATATCAAATAACTGTCTCACGTACATGTACTTACATACATAGGTTCATAAAATACTGATTCATTTAAAAGCCATGCAGTGAAATACCAAATCACTCATATACGTGTTTCTTTGCAACAGTTTTTATACTCAGCGTGCTTTGCACACAGAGTATATTAACTTTGATTGGATAACGGTTCGTTGTACAGGTATAAAGGAATCGAGATATATATAGACTTTCATATATTAAAATCATCAGTGTCGAAAAAAATTTAATTGAGCCATGTCCGTTCGTCCGTCTGACACAAAAAAACCTGATTATTTAGTAAATAATATATACCTAGAATGTTGAAATTTGGACGTGTGTACTGATATTGAGACTCTTGATAAAAATGTTAAAAATTTTTTATAATGAGCGTGGTGCCGCCCACTTGTAATAAAATCAATTTTACAAATATTATTAAAAGGAAAAACTTCAAATTTAAAAAAATGGGCGTGGCGCCGCCCCTTTCTTACTAAGCAATTTTCTATGTTCGGGAGCCATAACTCGAAGAAAAATTAACGGATCGTAATAAAATTGGGTACACAGATTTTCCTTATATTATTAGAAAATATTTCTAGTAAAAATGGACGGGATCGGTTAAAGACCACGGCAACTTAGATATAAAACAAGCTTAAAAGGTGTAAAAGAGTTGTAGACTAGAATAATAAGCTATAACTTAGCAAAAATAGTTTTGACTCAATAATATTTCACTTATCAAGTTTTATTGTAAGAGGAAATGGGGAGAATTTTTTTTAAAACGGGCGGTGCCACGTGTTATGTAGAAAAGTACTTTATCTGATATGAAATGTGCAATTGAAGCTCACGCTGAGTATATAATGTTCGGTTACACCCGAACTTAGACACCTTTACTTGTTAGAACTAACAGCAACAATTTCATAATTGTAGCAAAAGTTATGCACTTAGCAGTCCATATAATGTTTAAGTGCATATGTATACTAATGCAAAAAAAAACACAGCTAATATCAACAAGTTTAACTTTGTGAGAAACATTGTTCGTATGATTATACCTTTCATGAACATGAAATGGTATATTAACTTTGGTTCGATGTTTGTAACGTTGAGAAATATAGAAGATAGACTCATCATTAAGTATACCGAATTGATCAGGGCGACGAACTGAGTTGATATAGCCATGTCCGTCTGTCCGTCCGTCTGTCTGTTTGAACGCAAGCTAGTCCCTCAAATTTTGAGATATCTCAATGTAATTTGGTACAAGGATGTATTTTTGTATTATATTAGACATTTGTCGGATCCGGTAGGATCGGACCACTATAACATATATCTTCCATACAACCGATCGTTCAGATAAGACGACTTTGATCATTGCTGTCGCAATTTAGAAAGTACAATCGTGAAACTCGGTGATATATATTCTAATATATCATAAAAGATTTTCTGAAAAAATCACTTTGATCGGAGCTATATATAGTATATATCCCATACCACCGATATTTCAGATAGAAAGGTTTTTGGCAATTTCTCCCTTAATTTCCAATATAAAAACGTTAAACGTGGTGATATTTATTCTAATGTATAATAGAAGATTTCATGAAAAAATTATTTCGATCGGAGCTATATATAATACACATCCCATACAACCGATCGTTCAGATAGGAAGGTTTTTGGCCATTTCTCCCTTAATTTAGAAACTATAAGCGTGAAACACGGTGATACATATTTTAATATATCATAGAAGATTTTCTGAAAAAATCACTTTGATCGGAGCTATATATAGTATATATCCCTTACAACCGATCGTTCAGATAAGGGGGTTTTTTGTCATTTTTTTATTTTATATTTACCTTAAAAATCATTTAGTTATGTAGATCTGTTCACTATATATTTCTTATTTTATACAACCGATTATTTGGAGATTACGAACGGGATAAGATTATTGTACAGCCCCATTCATGAAAGATATGAAGTCTTCGGCACAGCCGAAGACAGTCCCATCCTTACTTGTTTTTATTAAATTTTTATCGTTCGACTTAATCGAGCAAGCGGAAAATTTTCTGGTATCTAACAACATCTTTTCCACATAAAAGCAAAAATGTGTTAATAGAGTAGGAAAATGCAAACGTAATTGTTAATGATTGCTCTTCGCTGATAAAACATCAACTCAATACAAAGATGAGCATAGAATTAATGGAGGTGTTGGATTCGTAACGCAATCGCTGGCAGTCGCCGGCAAGTAAATGTGTAACACATGACCATGACACACCGATCATCTGGCATTCGATAAAATGTAGAAATTTATTTAGACAACTTGCATCTGACATCTTGTTATCTTAGATTGCATTGAGTGAGTGTGCAAATTGGGTCAGAAATAGAACCAAGTTTTGTAAATTATATATTATGTACATATACTTGAGAATTTATTTCCTGTTGATCTACAAATGACACTTGCTAAATGTTTCTTATTAAGCGTAAATGTGCTAAAATTCTTTGACAGAACATAAGTTTGCGAGATTTGATTTATGAAATTATGATACTGTGTCATAATTATCAGATCACACTAGCGACTGATCTGGGTTAGATTTAAAATTGTTGTATGATGTGTGAACCATTTACAATCTTTCACAGTCAGAGGTATTACAGCAGTACTGCCATTGATTGAAATGCGAGTTAGAATATAAAGGAACTCGGTTGACAGGCAAGGATCTAAAAACACTTGCATTACTGCACCATATATTTTTTTAGGCCACATCAACTAATGCTTCTTCCTACTATACCAAGACTGATTTACATAATTCACATGTTCGCGGTGTTCCTTGTTGAAATTCAAGCGAGACTCTTCAACAGAACGGGCATCTGCATCTGCGCGCCAACAGAGGTTACAATAGACGTGGGAAAGGACTCGTTTTGTGATCGACTTTAGCTGGAGAGTGGGAAAAAAAGGGAGTGCATGATACTATGCTCTAATAATTTAGCGTTTTTCGATAGAACATCTCCCAACCAGCGCGATTAATAGACTTCATAGCGGCTCGAAATATGGTTAGTGTACATAAAATCATAAGTACAAGATATCGTAATATGAATGACAGTCATACTAGTATGTGTTTGAGAAAAATATAGCTGTATTGCTTTCCACATGCGAGTAATCAAAGTTGAATTAGCTTTCAATGATAAAATACGCTCTAACACTCTTTTGACCCTGAATAAGTCATGGCTATCGTCTCTGGTAAGGATTCTCAGTGGTCACTGTTTATAGATACTCCGCCGCTTGGATGGGCATCGTATATTGTGATTACTGTCGCAGCTGCAGATGTATTTCGAAGCGTAGCTGTTTTTGTGGCACCGTCAGGCACTAAGCAGAATGAGGTTGGCTGCTCTAGGTGAACCGCTTTTAAATAATCCTGCAGACGTTTCCAAGCTCGAAATTAGGGCGATAGTTTAATTTATTGGCTCCACGAAGAGGGTCGACACGAAGTAGATGGTACAGTGAGGGTTGCTTATCGCTTGGTTATTCACAATGGGCCCAAGTTGCGGCCCTAACCATGGTTACCTGGCAACAACTGCCGCCGATGTCAGCGATATCAGCTAACTTGGCAGTGCCTGTTTTTGTTATACACATGTCCTTACATATTTTTTGCTTAAATTTCAATATGACTGTTGAGGAAAAACATATATCATTACCACATAGTCGCTATGCCTTTGAAAATAAGAACGCTGTCTATAGCACCTGTCTCCGTAAGAGCGCAATAAAGCGCGGTTTATTTGAGTGTTAGCGTTATGCGAACAGAGAAGACAGAGCGTGCTTAAGGCAACACTTCGCTCCGTTGCTAGATAGCGTGAGATGACGTTCCCAGTAATATGTCGGTTTGAACTAAAACCCAAGAAACCGCCGGAAACTACTGACAACCAGCAGAGTTATGAAGAATTTACAAAGAAAACTCATAAACTCTTAATTTAAGTGTATTCCTGCGAGGCCATGTTTCCAGATTGGTATTCAAATTTGGACCACCCCGGGCATATCGCTCTCCCTGGTCGGCTTTGTATTGCTCCCACTCCACGCTCTTTCATACCAATAGCCATTTAAATATGTCATTGCTTTACCCCATGCTCAGTCGAAGAGACAAAGTATCCTATCCCAATACCGATTTCCTACTTATTCGTGTATCGAATCTGTCCGAATTTCCTTACAATCCACACGTGGTCTTTTTTACATCTGACATTTTATAAAAATATATTTGTAACTTTTTTCTTACCAGCTGAGGTGCGGGATGCCGGAACAAAAAAAAATTAAGTCTGGAATATTTTTTGGAGTTGTGACTTATGAGTCACGTCATTCGTAAGATATGAACATAGAACGTGCTTCACCTTTCTTTCTGCATTCCGCATCCATTACACCTACTGCCATTAATAAGGGTTTCTATGTTTGGTGACTCAACAAATTCTGGTAACGCTTCGTTCAAAATCAGTTTTTGAAATTTTTTTATGAACCAACCAGTTCACCTTTTTATAGCCCAACAAAGTTCCAAGTAGATCAAAAGTTTACAAATTCTGTCTGGTCAAAGTTGAATATACCCACAGCAGCGAAAAGAAAAATAGCAACGACAACTTTTTTTTCAAATTTCATCAATATAACGCTTGCCTTTTATTTGCGGTATTTTTAGAAAAATTCTATAAGAATTCTACAACTAAAATTTTGCAAACCGGTTTCAAAATCGTTTTCGAAAAAATACGAACATTGAAGACAATTTGGCGAAAATTTCGTACTTTTTATTTGGAGCGCTTTGCATTTATTTTTTCGGAAATGTTTTTCAGGTTTTGAGTGTGATGTATTTTAGCCCAATCAACTTTGTTCTAAGGAAGTTCAAGTAATATGTCTGTCAAAATGTTCATTGATTTCTTACAACTTTTTTCCTGAAGGGTGTTTCAGATATTCTTCCATATAAAAAAAAATGTTCACACATTGTATGTAGTTAAACCTTTAACACCCTTCAGGAAAAAATTGTAAAAAATCAATCCGAATTTTGAAAGACCTATAGCTTGTACTTTGTGAAACTTAAATTGACTGTGCTTAAAAACTGCATACTAAAAAAAGTTAGACACCCTAAAAAAAGGTTCGAAATTCGAAAACATTTTTGAGATTGGTTTTGCAAAATTTAATTTTCGAAATTTGATAAAAATTACCTGGGCTATTTTTCTGTTCGCTGCTGTGCATATGGACCAATCAAACAGCGTATATTTAAGTAATTCTCGTATCAAACAGCGCTTTCGTTTTAGCAAGATTACGAAGTGATGGCTACTATTTGAAGAGTTATCTTCTAAACACAGTGAGCTGCTATTGCAATCATTTCTTAAGTATGTCAGTCAAGCAGTCAGGTCATCCGTAAAGTCAGTCTGGTTATTTACTGACAATGCTACATAATTATAAAGTTGCCCTCCTTTTGCTTGGCGCACAAATTGGGCTCATTATGCACACCACCAGCTAATATAATAATTTTTTACATTTTTCAGTAGTTTTTTATACTCAGCTGAGCAGAGCTCACAGAGTATATTAATTTTGTTGGCATAACTGTACCCCGTAACGGCATAAACTAATCGAGATAGATATAGACTCTATATATCAAAATGATCTGGATGAAAAAGAAATTAATTTATCCATGTCCGTTCGTCTGTCCGTCTGTCTGTGGTGGCTGTGGTTGATATCCGAATGCGGTAAGAGTTGGTCAGCTCGAATGTGGAGTTGCATTGCAACCGTGTGCCATGACCCATAGAATGGAAGAGGTGTTAGATAGGCCTCCAACCCCACCAAGGTGATGATGTGTCCACTCACATTATCGATTGGTACCAAGGTAAGCGAACCTTGGGGGCTGGTCAGACCTGCTTTGACCCGTGTACTTGGTGCATACGTGAGGTTAGGTCTTCGAAGACAGGTACTCACGGTAAACCTACACTCGCTGTCCGTCTGTTTGTCCGTAAACACGATAACTTGAGTAAATGTTGAGGTATTTTAATGCAATTTGGTATGTAAGTACCTGGGCACTCATTACAGATCGCTATTTAAAACGAACGAAATCGGACTATAACCACGCCCATTTCTTCGATATCGAAAATTTCGAAAAACCGAAAAAGTGCGATAATTCATTACCAAAGACCGATAAAGCGATGAAACTTGGTAGGTAGGTTGATCTTATGACGCAAAATAGAAAATTAGTAAAATTTTGGGCTATGGACGTGGCACCGGCCTTTTTTAAAAGAATGTAATTTAAAAGTTTTGCAAGCTGAAATTTGACAGCTGAGTATGTAATGTTCGGTTACACCCGAACTTAACCTTCCTTACTTATTTTAAGTTTACCTTTCTTCGTCTTTGCTCTTTAAATGTATCTTGCTTGTTAAATGCGTCATGCAATGCACTTGGTAAGATGCGCATGCGCAACTTAATGCGAGGTTTATGAATATACATTTTAAAGTTATATACACATACTTACGATAGAATTTGTTCCTACAATATGCAATTACACTGATAGTACGTATTTTATTATTATTTTTTTTTCGTTCATTAGACGCTTTGCTGTTAGCCTTTTCAATGGTTTGTGTGTCTATTTCTTTACAATACGAGTGATAAGTGATTGTATCATCATCAGTGATCGTAAGCGCGTTCCATCAATGTATAGATTTCGAATTCGATTGAAGTATAATTGGTACATATGTACGTATTATGTATGTATGTACATAAGTACTAACTTCACAAACGGTGATCATTCGACGATGCTGCATCATTCCATTCGGTGGCATTATCACTTCAATCGAGCGTTGGTATTCCACACTCTTAACTGCTTTCAATCTGCTATATTTCGCTTCTCTATTCTGCTATTTTCGCTTCTGTCAACTATTGCGCTTACATAAGTACCTGCCATGTCGCCTAATGGAAATGTACTTTAATGGCGAATTGGCAAAAAAAATTAGCAACAAAAAGCCACTAAAATCTTAGGTGCAAATGCTGATTATTAACACACATTTAGCCAACAAGATATCGCCTTCTTATATCAGCCATCACTTAAACTTTATAGAAAGCTCTTTGCTATTTGCCATTAGCAGCATATTTACGATCAATATGCCATAAAATTGGTTATTGAATTTAATTTAAAATTATCATTTAAAACCTATTTATAGTAAATTTTCTTTAAGTTTGGAGAAAAATACTTGGATGGAAATCAACAGGGGAGGTTAAAAATTTATGGAAGAATGTATGACACTTATACATATTTTTGTGTAAAAGTTTCAGATTAAGAACATGAATTTGAACAGTAATGCATATAGTATTTACAGCGGCGCACCGAAAAATAGCAGCGGCAATTTTTTTTAAAATTTCGTAAATTAAATTGTTTTTAATTTTCGATATTTTTGGAAAAAACGTCAATGAGTTTTATGGTTGCAACTATACAAGGTTAAGTTTGGTTGGACTGAGCTGGTCAATAAGGTCTTATACAGAAAGAACGTGCCCATAGTATTACCAAGTTTGTTTGACAACTAAACAGAAGATTCCCAATCAGGTATCAGGACTTCCGTCCTCTTGGCAAATACAAGAAGTTTTCTAGGACCTAGCTTAATTATTGCCTCGAGATCTGGCAACTATGCTGCCCCTAATAGCTGGAGCCTTGATTTGGCGAGCGCAGGACATGAACACATAGAACGGGCTCAACCGTTTCTTCCTGCACTTGCACTTCCTACACCTGCTGCCAGAAGGCAGTGTCCAGTTAGTATTCCCATAGTGAGCCTTAAGTCTTCTTTCATCAGAGATATGAGCCACTTTGTAAGTCTAACACCGTAGGCTTTGCACATGATCTTAGAAATTTTGCAGCCCCGCTGCTTTTGTCCACGCCTTTGCTGCTTGATGGATCTTATGCAACTCCTGCCTCCTTTTAATTTATCTCAGATTGATTGGAGCGTCTATCGATCGTTTCAGCGAGTGTTGCACCCTCCTTTGAAAACTCATCGGCCTTTGCGTTACCTTCTATCTCTTTATGACCGGAAACCCAGTAAAGATGTATGGTCTGGCCTGAGCGAAGTTTTTCCAATGCTTCGTTTGCATTTCAGAACACTTCTTACTAGTACTGTGTGGGATATGGCAATAACCCCTAGCCTGACTATCAATATATACATATTGACGCAACTGCAGCTTAAGCACGCTTTCTCCAGAATTTCCGCTGCTTTCTGCACGGCTATAATTTCCGCCTAAAAGACGCTGCAGTAATCTGGCAGCCTGTAGGATCTACTTATTTCTAGATCGACGCAGTAAAAAACAGACCGACCCCTTCCATTAATATGGAACCATCTGTATACATAGTGTAGTATGTCCTGCCATTTCTGTACCTTGGCACCAACTCTCCGGCTCAATTGTGGCCCCAAGATCTCTTTCGAAGCACAGGCATAGGGCCATATATTCCGTTTTCGAAAAAAAATTTGACGAAAATTTCGAACCTTTAAAAAAACTTTCGGAAAAAATGTTTGCAAAAATCAGTACGAATTTTGAGAGAGCTAGAACTTGTACCACAAATCGAAGACATGATGCGCTGTGTTTTTACTCTGCTTTTAGACTCTTTATCCCTGTGATCTAGTTAAAGAAATCTTACAGTACAGTCACTTTGTACAAAGCCGCGTTCGGGTTAGACTTGCTGGGAGGGTTTCTTCTCAATCCCTACTTAGCTGATATTGTAAAAAGCTTTGAAGGAAAATCTAACTAGGCATAGTAAAGGGGATAAGTCGAGTCATCGTGTAGCGCATACAGTTTCGGTTCAATTACGACAAACAAGAAGAAAATAGCTTCGTGGTGCGTTAAATAGCTTAGCAACTAAACTTCCTGTTGGAATTTACAAAAACCATAAGCTTTACCAGAAAGTTGCGACTCCTTTGATGCCACGAAGACTTCAGCAAGGCTTAGCAAGATTCTTGTAAGAAATTAATCAAATAAGACCTTTTTGAAGCACAATGATGAAATATGAAAGTACCAGCAGCGGAGACTCTTGGCGTCGTTATTAATGCTCATTTTGTAAGCGGCCTCTTAGGAGAGGGCAGGGTACAGGGCATACGGCATCTTATAGACAACTTTTCGATGTCAATCTTTGCCCACGGTATGGGAGAATTCGGGACTGTAAGCCTAAGTGTCAATGTAATCGTAAACGTGTGCGTTATTCACTAATCTGTAACATAATGTGGAAAAATGTATGTAAAGTGTTGATATGAGCGAAATCAGACACAAGTTTAGGTAGGGCAGGGAAAGGAAAGAAAAGGAGGGCAGTGAAAATAGGAGGCGAAAACGAATTTTTTATGGAAATGCTATTGGTTTTTTATCGACGGGTTAAAGCGTGTTATCCATTTCTTATCGACAATTATCGGTTTGTTATACATATGTATGTAGCTGTATTATCCACGAGGTTAAGATGAGTTACCGATTTGCTTTTAAAGTATTATAACTGAGCTATCGATTTGTCATCAATAATATATCGATTAATGATCTAAAATTTAATCGATATGTAATCGAAAAGTGTCATTTCGTTATCGATTGTCAGGAAAAAAGTTTTCGATTTTTAAAGAAAAATTTTCGATTTTCTAATCGAATCTTACTAATTAAATATTGGCATATTATCGATTTGTATCGGAACTTTGGTTTTTTTGCTCGATTCGTCATCGAAAAGCTATGCATTTATTATGAACATGTATCTATTTGATATGGTAATCATCGGGTTTTATACAATTGAAATGATGACGCATCTGGAAACCCGTTTATCGCAAGCCGATAAGAAACCAGTAAGAAGTCGATAATTCCGCTATAACGAGCCATAAAGATATTAAGAACTCAATTATATAAGTTTTCTGTCAATAAGAATCCGATAATAAAGCATAATAAAGCAATAACTTGTCGGTATAGGCTGTTACTGATAAGAAGCCGACAAAGTTTCTTCCCAAGAAACCCAAATTATTTGTACTTCGTAAATTGAACTCTATTGTGTTTAACTTTATCTCTCCTAGTCGGGGCTTTTTAAACTTAAAAACGCTAGGTTTCTAGAAGTGCTCCCATTTGTTTTTCACATCGACTTTACAAAGACTTCGTACTGTTTTAATGTTTTAGCTCATTAGCAACGACTTGTCTCTACACTCAAAAAAAATTTTTTTGGGAACTTATATCGTGAAGTATCTTCTGCTAGTATTTTGTCTATTACACGCCTTTATACTTCCTGTCACGCCAGAGCTGACCGCCAGCATCTGTTCCACCAGGCACGCGTTACAAATGTCTTATTTATGACATTCTTACCCAGATTTTGTTTCACAATGCTTTCTATTTCATCAAGTATGTGCTATACTCTTAAAATTCACTCCTTGAGTAGCAGTCGTTGAAAATATTTCTGAGCTTAGGCTTTAGGTCACTTAGGTTTATATAACATTAAGGTTTTTATTCCACCACAAAGGGAGAGCTGGTCCTCGAGACTCGACTTAGAATTTTGTACGCTACCCTAAAACTTTTTCCACATACTAATTCTGTAGTCTATGTATGCGTGTCAATGCTCCATCGTCGGTGTCGTGTTTATGTACCTCAAAGAGCCTGACGTGGCGAAGCTGCCTAGCACTGGTCTAGATTATCTGGAGATTGAATAGGTGCCTTGTTTTAACAAAACCTATCACTGAATAACTTCATAATAGACTTCAAGAAAAAATTAGATGCCATGTGAAAAATATCTCTGTTGGTCAAATGCAGAGATATTCGGAAACATATATACAAAAAAATTAGGAATTGCAAAAAAGTTGTAGTCTTCACAAAATATTGAAAAATTTCTTCTTTTATTAAACTATTGTTGACAAATAAAATGGAAAAGTTTATCTATACATATAAAAATGTATAACTGTGCGTAGTCTTGCTAAAACTAAAAAACGGCCTTAGCGATTACGAAATTTTTTTTAGATTAGTACGTTATAATTCAAGGTTGGTTTAAAAATATTTGTTTGGAAAGTAGGCGCTCAACGAGTTTTTCAGGAAAAATTTAAATTCACTTTATTCCGCAAATATTTGAAGAAGGTAACCAAAATTTCATAAAGAGTTTCCATATATGAGTGGCGGTGGCAATGGAAGTGGGAGTAGAAGTGAGAGTTGGATAGGGCTGGAATGGAGTGAGAGACTGACTTGGTGTTAGGTGCAGGTGAGAG
>JARSSU010042122.1:0-55680 GCA_029619165.1 Eurosta solidaginis | reverse complement strand
GGAATAGTAAGTAGAAAATTTTTCAGACAACCTGCCATAGCTGCGCAGATAGATCCATTTCGAAGGGTGCTAAGCCTTCATCATCAGCACGCTTTAGGCATGCTGCGCTAACCATACATACAAAATATGTACATTACGTTTCAATAAAAAGGGATGATGATGTGGTTAATTTAAAAGCTTTTTAACATTTACTCTAATTGATTTATTTTAATATTTTAAAAGAATTTACAGCGGAACTGCCACTAAGTCCCACAAATTTAAAAATTATAAGCTTCATTAGAAATTGAATTAACTATTATAATTATAATATTTTACTTTAATTAAAAGTTTTAGCAGCATAACAGTTATATTTACATACTACATACTTAAAATGTACAATATCCATTAGTACGAAACCTTGAGCGTTTTAGGCAAACAATTTCTTAAAAACGGAAAAACATTTTCTAAAAACATGTCGTAGATATAAGGTCAGGGCCCAAAGCTACATTCAAGTAAATAACGGAAACTTATAATCATTCTGCTATACGATTAAAACTATAAATTTAGAAATTAACGGCGTTCGTTGGCATAGAGAATATGTGTTATAAATTATAAACTTAATGTCTAAATAAATGTATTAATTAATTATAATTATAATGTATCTAATTGTTGAAATCCAAAGCAATTTTTTTAATCTGTTGTAAATAATATATCGCAACAGGTAGACTTACTGTATATAAATCTATATTTGTTCATAAGTGTATGCGTACATTTATACATACATATGTATATATTGTACTACGCGTATGAGTAATTTAAGTTGTGCTTTGCGCATGCGCTACACGCGCATAACATGCCCATCAACGCTAATGAAAAGTGTAAGTGAATATAATTACGGGTTCCAGCGATAAAAAATAATACTCTGCAATAAAAATGCAATATTTTGCGCTTTGCATTAAGGACTAAGCTAACATACTGAGCTAGTAAACTATATAAAACTTGCATACCTATGTAAATTTGTATGCACTCTAAAGCAGTTTTATAAGCGTGCATCTATAGAGATTGGCGAGTTAGTTGCTTAGTTATCCGATTGTTTGGTATTCCAACAATCTCATGCAAATCCATAGATGCTACAGCGAGAGACAATGGTAAAACAACCACTGGTTGAAGCAAGTACTTGTAAGCGTAAGTTAGATTGAGAGAGTGCAGATAAGTCGTCATGCCACAAACATTTACTCCCATGGCGCCAAACCCAACTAACAAGTTTACAAGTTTATACCTTTCATGAAAAATAAATAAATAAAATAAAATACATAAAATAGTATCAGATTCATGACTGTTTCAAAATACCTGCTCATTTAGGCATCTTTATAGTTGATGACTGATTTTTCTGACAGGATGGATAAATGAAGATGGCACAAACGCCGAAACTGGATGAAAAAGGTTGACGGAAAATCATTCCAATATACATCAATTAACAAATTGGTTTAAAAATAGCAACTTATATCAAATTTGTTAAAATGACATAGCTTTATTCAGCATATATCGGCACTTTATGTCACATCTTGCTTCACGATAAGAGAATTGGCAAGGACCACATATTTGTCGACTTAAAAACAGGGCCCGAATCAAGTGATGCGAATAGAAATCCAATTTACTCAACCGATAATAGGAATCTGTGAAAGCATTTGTAAAAATTATAATAAATTATAGATCTTTTGAGTATGCGTGGTTTATATATGGGGTATTCCATCCCATTTCGACCAATTTTGAAACCCGACCCCTTTAGAATTGGCTGAAAGTTTTTCTTCTTTTTCTAGTTTACGAAAGACGTTTTTCAGAATTTTTCAAATTTTTCATCCAACTCAAAAAAGTTATGAATTTAAAAAAAACACCGTTTTTGTTTTCAAAATGCTATAAATTTTTCAAAAATTGACCGTTTGGGATCTTTTTTTTATTTGTTTTTTAAAATGTACTTTTCGGAAAAAATACAAAAAAATTTTAAAGTTTTTTTTGTAATTTTTCAGTTTTTCGAGATTTTTCGAATTTCGCCATTTTTTTTTAAGACTTCAATCAATTCTGCAATCATCCCCACTAATCCCGGAGTGGGGCCGATAATATTTAATTGAAAAAAAACTTTAAAAATTTTTTTTATTTTTTCCGAAAAGTACATTTAAAAACAAATTTAAACAAGTAAGGAAGGTTAAGTTCGGGTGTAACCGAACATTACATACTCAGTTGAGAGCTATGGTGACAACACAAGGGAAAATAACCATGTAGGAAAATGAACCGAGGAAAACCCTGGAATGTGTTTGTATGACATGTGTATCAATGAAAGGCATTAAAGAGTATTTTATGAGGGAGTGGGCCATAGTTCTATAGGTGGACGCCATTTAGGGATATAGCCATAAGGTGGATCAGGGTTGACTCTAGAATGCGTTTGTACGATATGGGTATCAAATGAAAGGTGTTAATGAGTATTTTAAAAGGGAGTAATCCTTAGTTCCATAGGTGGACGCCGTTTCGAGATATCGCCACAAAGGTGGACCAGGGGTGACCCTAGAATTTTGTTTGTACAATATGGGCATCAAAAGATGGGTTAATGATGGTATTTAAAACGGAGTGGGAGCCTTAGTTCTATAGGTGGATGCCGTTTCGAGATATCGGCCACAAAGGTGGACCAGGGGTGACTCTAGAATTGTTTGTACAGATATGGGTATCAAACGAATGGTGTAATGAGTATTTAAAAGGTGAGTGGGCCTTAGTTCTATAGGTGAATCGCCTTTTCGAGTATCGCCATAAAGGTGGACCAGGGGTGACTCTAGAATGTGTTTTTGTACGATATGGGTAGCATAATAAGGTTATATGAGTATTTTAAAAGGAGTGTGGGCCTTGTTGTATAGGTGGTCGCCTGTTTCGAGATATCGCCATAAACGGTGGACCAGGGGTGACTCTAGATATGGTTTGTACGAATATGGTATCACAAATGAAAGGTGTTAATGAGTATTTTAAAAGGGAGTAATCCTTAGTTCCATAGAGTGGACGCGTTTCGAGATATCGCCATAAAGGTGGACCAGGGGTGACTCTAGAATGATGTTGTACGATAGGGTATCAAATTAAAAGTATTAAAAAAATAAATGTAAGGCGCGATAACCTCCGAAGAGATCTAAGCGAGCTTCTCTTCCAATTTGCGTCGTGCTCCTCTTGATTTTCCCTACAAATTGGCGACGGGACCTACATGTTTATGCCGACTCCGAACGCATCTGCAAGGCAGATGAGTTTTCACTGAGAGCTTTTCATGGCAGAATACAATCGAGCGCTTGCCAGACACTGCCGAGGGCGACCCCCTTAGAAAATTTCTTCTAATTGAAAAATCTTATTTCTAAAATTTGATGTTGCTTTGTCCGGGAGTTGAACCCAGGGCATACGTGTGATAGGCGGAGCACGCTACCATCACACCACGGTGGCCGCCATTAGTAGGTATTAATGAGAGTTTTAAAAGTGAGTGGTGGTAGTTGTATATGTGAAGGCGTTTTCCAGATATCGACCAAAATGTGGCCAGGGGTGACCCAGACACTCATCTGTTGATACCGCTAATTTATTATATATGTAATACCTGCCAAGATTTTAAGGTTTTTATTTCGCCTTGCTGAACTTTTTCATTTTCTTCTACTTAATATGGTAGGTGTCACAATATTTTACAAGTTTTTTCTAAAGTTATATTCGCGTCAATAAAACATTCAATACCTTACCATGTTTCATCCCTTTTTGTATTTTTATAAAATTATGGCATTTTTTCTCGTACTTTCGATATCAAAAAAGTGGGCGTGGTCATAGTCGGATTTCGTTTATTTAATACCAAGATATAAATGACTTCAATTAAGCACGTAAACTAGTTCATTAAAGATATGTCGATTTTGCTCAAGTTATCGTGTTAACGGCCATGCGGAAAAACAGACGGACGACTGTGTATAAAAACTGGGCGTGGCATCAACCGATTCGCCCATTTTCACAGAAAACAGTTATCGTCATAAATCTATGCCCCTACCAATTTCAAAAGGATTGGTTCATTTTTGTTGTGTTGTTGTTGTTGTTGTAGCGATTAGGTTACTCCCCGAAGGCTTTGGGGAGTGTTATCGATGTGATGGTCCTTTGTCGGATACGATCCGATACGCTCCGGTAACACAGCACCATTAAGGTGCTGGCCCGACCATCTCGGGAACGATTTATATGGCCACATTGAACCTTCAGGCCATCCCTCCCTCCCCACCCCCAAGTTCCATGAGGAGCTTGGGGTCGCCAGAGCCTCGTCTGTTAGTGAAACGGGATTCGCCGCTCGAAGGTGAGATTGACAATTGGGTTGGAGAAGCTATATATTGCGCTACACAACCCTTGAATCCCGTTCATTTTTGTTCGACTTATGGCGTTAAAAGTATCATAGACAACTTAATGAAAAAGGCGGAGCCACGCCCATTTGAAGTTTTCTTTTATTATTGTATTTGTTGCACCATATCATTACTGAGAGTTGAATGTTGACATATTACGTAATAACTGTAAAGATATTAAATTTTTTGTTAAAATTTACTTTATAAAGTGGCGCGTGGTCCTCTCCGATTTTGCTAATTTTTATTAAGCGTACATATAGTAATAGGAGTAACGTTCATGCCAAATTTCATCATGATAATCTCAACGACTGCCAAATACAGCTTGCAAAAATTTAAATACCTTCTTTTAAAAGTGGGCGGTGCACGCATTGTCCAAAATTTTACTAATTTCTATTTGCGTCATAAGTTCAACTCATCTACCAAGTTTCGTCGCTTTATCTGTCTTTTGTAATGAATTATCGCACTTTTTCGGTGTTTTCGAAATTTTCGATATCGAAAAAGTGGGCTGGTTATAGTCCGATATCGTTCATTTTAAATAGCGATCTGAGATGAGTGCTCAGGAACCTACATACCAAATTTCATCAAGATACCTCAAAATTTACTCAAGTTATCGTGTTAACGGACGACGACGGACGGACATGGCTCAATCAAATTTTTTTTCGATCCTGATTATTTTGATATATGGAAGTCTATATCTATCTCGATTCCTTTATATATGTACAACCAACCGTTATCCAATCAAACTTAATATACTCTGTGAGCTCTGCGCACTGAGATAAAAGAAGATCCCAAACGGTAGTTTTTGAAAGTTTTCCTAGCAATTTTCGAGAAAAAACACACGTTTTTTAGACTCAGTTGAGCAGAGCTCACAGAGTATATTAAGTTTGATTGGATAACGGTTGGTTGTACATATATAAGGAATCGAGATAGATATAGACTTCCATATATCAAAATAATCAGGATCGCAAAAAAAATTTGATTGAGCCATGTCCGTCCGTCCGTCCGTCCGTCCGTCCGTCCGTTAACACGATAACTTGAGTAAATTTTGAGGTATCTTGATGAAATTTGGTATGTAGGTTCCTGAGCACTCATCTCAGATCGCTATTTAAATGAACGATATCGGACTATAACCACGCCCACTTTTTCGATATCGAAAATTTCGAAAAACCGAAAAATGCGATAATTCATTGCCAAGGCGGTTAAAGCGATGAAACTGGTAGATGGGTTGACGTTATGACGCAGAATAGAAAATTAGTAAGATTTTGGACAATGGGCGTGGCACCGCCCACTTTTACAAGAAGGTAATTTAAAGTTTTGCAAGCTGTAATTTGGCAGTCGTTGAAGATATCATGATGAAATTTGGCAGGAACGTTACTACTATTACTATATATGTGCTAAATAAAATTAGCAAAATTGGATGAAGAACACGCCCACTTTTTAAAAAAATTTTTTTAAATTCAAATTTTAACAAAAATTTAATATCTTTACTGTATATAAGTAAATTAAGTCAAATTCAACTCCAGTAATGATATGATGCAACAAAATACAAAAATAAAAGAAAATTTCAAAATGGGCGTGGCTCCGCCCATTTTCATTTAGTGTGTCTAGAATACTTTTAATGCCATAAGTCGAACAAAAATTTACCAATCCTTTTGAAATTTGGTAGGAGCATAGATTCTATGACGTTAACTGTTCTCTGTGAAAATGGGCGAAATCGGTGGAAGCCACGCCCAGTTTTTATACACAGTCCACCGTCTGTCCTTCCGCTCGGGCCGTTAACACAATACTTGAGCAAAAACGATATATCTTTACTAAACTTAGCCCACGTACTTATCTGAACTCACTTTATCTTGGTATAAAAATGGCCGAAATCCGACCATAACCACGCCCACTTTATCGATATCGAAAATTACGAAAAATTAAAAAAATGCCATAATTCTATACCAAATACGAAAAAAGGGATGAAACATGGTAACTGGATTGGTTTATTGACGCAAAATATAACTTTGGAAAAAACTTTGTAAAATGGGTGTGACACCTACCATATTAAGTAGAAGAAAATGAAAAGTTCTACAAGGCGAAATCAACAGCCCTTGGAATCTTGGCAGGAATACTGTTAGTGTTATTGAATATATAAATAAATTAGCAGTACCCGACAGATGATTTTCTGGATCACCTGGTCCACATTTGGTCGATATCGCGAGAACGCCTTCACATATACATCTAAGGGCCACTCGCTTTTAAAACCCTCATTAATACCTTTAATTTGATATCCATATCGTACAAACACATTCTAGAGTCAACCCCTGGCCCACCCTAATGGCGATATCTCGAAAAGGCGTGCACCTATAGACCTAATGCCCACTCCCTCTTAAAATGCTCAGTAACACCTTTCGTTTGATACCCATATCGTAAAAACATTCTAGAGTCACCCCTGGCCCACCCTAATGGCGATATCTCGAAAAGGCGTCCACCTATAGACCTAATGTCCACTCCCTCTTAAAATGCTCAGTAACACCTTTCCTTTGATACCCATATCGTACAAACATTCTAGAGTCACCCCTGGCCCACCCTAATGGCGATATCTCGAAAAGGCGTCCACCTATAGACCTAATGCCCACTCCCTCTTAAAATGCTCAGTAACACCTTTCGTTTGATACCCATATCGTACAAACATTCTAGAGTCACCCCTGGCCCACCCTAATGGCGATATCTCGAAAGGCGTCCACCTATAGACCTAATGCCCACTCCCTCTTAAAATGCTCAGTAACACCTTTCGTTTGATACCCATATCGTACAAACATTCTAGAGTCACCCTGGCCCACCCTAATGGCGATATCTCGAAAAGGCGTCCACCTATAGACCTAATGCCCACTCCCTCTTAAAATGCTCAGTAACACCTTTCGTTTGATACCCATATCGTACAAACATTCTAGAGTCACCCCTGGTCCACCTTTATGGCGATATCTCGAAAAGGCGTCCACCTATAGACCTAATGCCCACTCCCTTTTAAAATGCTCATTAACACCTTTCGTTTGATACCCATATCGTACAAACACATTCTAGAGTCACCCTGGCCCACCCTAATGGCGATATCTCGAAAAGGCGTCCACCTATAGACCTAGTGCCCACTCCCTCTTAAAATGCTCAGTAACACCTTTCGTTTGATACCCATATCGTACAAACATTCTAGAGTCACCCTGGTCCACCTTTATGGCGATATCTCGAAAAGGCGTCCACCTATAGAACTAAGGATTACTCCCTTTTAAAATACTCATTACCACCTTTCATTTGATACCCATATCGTACAAACACATTCCAGAGTCACCCCTGGCCCACCCTAATGGCGATATCTCGAAAGGCGTCCACCTATGGACCTAATGCCCACTCCCTCTTAAAATGCTCAGTAACACCTTTCGTTTGATACCCATATCGTACAAACACATTCTAGAGTCACCCCTGGCCCACCCTAATGGCGACATCTCGAAAAGGCGTCCACCTATAGACCTAATGCCCACTCCCTCTTAAAACGCTCAGTAACACCTTTCATTTGATTCCCATATCGTACAAACTAGAGTACACCCCTGGTGCACCTTTATGGCGATATCTCGAAACGGCGTCCACCTATAGAACTAAGCCCACTCCCTTTTAAAATACTCATTACACCTTTCATTTGATACCCATATCGTACAAACACATTCTAGAGTCAGCCCTGGTCCACCTTTATGGCGATATCCCTAAATGGCGTCCATCCATAGAACTATGGCCTACTCTCTCTTAAATACTCTTTAATACCTTCCATTTGATACACATTTCATACAACCACATTCCAGGGTTACCCTAGGTTCATTTTCCTACATGGTGATTTTCCTTATTTTGTCTCCATAGCTCTCAACTGAGTATGTAATGTTCGGTTACACCCGAACTTAGCCTTCCTTACTTGTTTGTTTTACATTCATAACTTAATTTGAGTTGGAAAACGGTGTTTATGCTATAACTTTTTCAAAAATTTACCGTTTGGGATCTTTTTTTTTAAATTTGTTTTTAAATGTACTTTTCGGAAAAAATACAAAAAATTTTTAAAGTTTTTTTTCAATTAAATAAATTATCGGCCCACTCCGGGATTAGTGGGGATGATTGCAGATTTGATTGAAGTTTTTTATGAGAAAAAAATAAAAATGTCGAAATTCGCAAAATCTCGAAAAACTGAAAAAAGTTATAGCATTTTGAAAACAAAAACGGTGTTTTTTTTTAATTCATAACTCTTTTTGAGTTGGATGACAAATTTGAAAAAATTCTGAAAAACGTTTTTCGTAAGCTAGAAAAAGAAGAAAACTTTCAGCCAATTCTAAAGGGGTCGGGTTCAGAATTGGTCGAAATGGGATGGAATACCCCATATACATAAGTCATTATCCGAATAATTTTTGCAGAGACACTTGAAAAACTGATTTCAATCACGGGTTTTATAACACCATAACATAAGGAGCTGCCAGCATGCTGCTATGTCTGAATTTAAAAAGATAATTCTAGCAACAGATCGCAGCAACGATGGTACAATCTAGTATAAGAGCGTAGAATTGATATCATTGACCTCAACGAACACGCCGTAAGTTCTGCCTTCTCTGGTTTTGATGAAGGGGTGAAAAGTGGATCTTGCTCTAAATGAGAACAAGATGAGTACTTGCTGTAGTCCAAGAAAGAATCGGTGCCTGGCAGCCTCGTCGTTGGTGCTAATTCGAGACTGCGAAGAACTTTATTTATCTTAGAATCAGCGTTAACAGCGAAAACATTATCAGCTTAGAAATAAAAGGGAGAACAACTGTTACCAGATAGTGGTAATTTGAACTGAATAGGCAATTGAACAGTAAAACTATTTCTCAACGAGCAAATAAAACGGTCTACAAGTCATATATTTCCGGATGTATTGCCCTTTTAACGGATTTGTATACACATTTTTTAAAGAAATTGTAATATAAATGATCTCCTTTATCGCCGTTGTAGTGTACCAAAATTTAGCGCCGCCTAGTTTTAAGTACTGTCTTGAAAAAGTCTGCCTTCACAATGTAGGGTTAATAGGGTAGGACCGAAGTATGTAAAAAATGCAGCTGATGATTTTCATAAAAGGGAAAATGAAGAAGTGGCTGGTGACTTTCAGTGTTTACTCGATATATTTAGCATAAGTTAGTGTTATAAAACTGTTGATGTTTTAGCTGATTTATTTAATGAAAAGTCCAGGTTTTAGGGTTTTTGAAAATGTTATATCCATAAAAAGTTGGCGTCGTTATCATCCGATTTCGCTCATTTTAAATAACGACGAGAGATCATTTCCAAGAAACCAAGGAAATTGGATATCTTAAAAATTTGTCAAGTAAAATATTGTTAGATGAGAAATAAACTATCGATGGTGTTGGGCAGCACCCCATATTTATGGCAAAATTAAACATCGATACCATTGACAGTTTTCATCATTACCATAAGGGGTATAATCTGTTTAAGTAAAACTTAACATGAAATAAACCATGCAGAATTTCCGTTCCCGACTGAAGACATCTGTCAAAGGACAATGGTCATGAATTGTGTTTCTTTTCCAAAAATATGCAAACCACTAAAGTTCCATTCAAACGGTTTTGAGCTTAAGTTCTGCATCAATATCCGGTAAATACCCTACATAAAAATTAAAAGATCGGCCTCTCACAACTCTTGACATACAAATGGAGAAAAAAGCGTGAGTGGTATAAAGATGTAGGTAGCTCTTTTTTCAGTTTTTTTTTACCACTCTGCAATACCAAAAGAATAAAAACGAAACCGAAAGTCATAGTGAATCAAATCGAAGTTGAGACAGCTGATTTCCGAGGTTCCACTTGGCCACTGCTCGTTTGCTTAGTTTATTGAGGTGTTCAGAGCTTACTATAGTTAAAGACAAAGTTAAAGCTGATGTTATAGTGTGGATATTTTGAATATATAGGCTATATTGTAGACTATAGTGTGTACTATGTACATTCATATAAAATAGTAAACGAGTTCATAGTAAACAAGTAAGGAAGGCTAAGTTCGGGTGTAACCGAACATTACATACTCAGTTGAGAGCTATGGAGACAAAATAAGGGAAAATCACCATGTAGGAAAATGAACCTAGGGTAACCCTGGAATGTGTTTGTATGACATGGGTATCAAATGGAAGGTATCAGAGAATAGTTTAAAAGGAAGTGGGTCATAGTTCTAAAGGTGGACGCCATTTCGGGATATCGCCATAAAGGTGGACTCTAGAAAGGGGTGACTCTAGAATTTGTTTGTACGATATGGGTATCAAATGAAAGGTGTTAATGAGTATTTTAAAAGGAAGTGGGGCTTAGTTCTATAGGTGGATGCCTTTTCGAGATATCGCCATAAAGGTGGACCAGGGGTGACTCGAGAATGTGTTTGTACGATATGGGTATCAAATTAAAGGTGTTAATGAGGGTTTTAAACAGGAGTGGCCCTTAGTTGTATATGTGAAGTCGTTTTCGAGATATCGACCAAAATGTGCACCATGGTGACCCAGAACATCATCTGTCGGGTACCGCTAATTTATTAATAAATGTAATACCACGGACAGTATTCCTGCCAAGATTCCAAGGGCTTTTGATTTCGCCCTGCAGAACTTTTTCATTTTATTCTACTTAATATGGTAGGTGTCGCACCCATTTTACAAAGTTTTTTTCTAAAGTAAAATTTTGCGTCAATAAACCAATCCAATTACCACTTTCATCCCTTTTTTCGTATTTGGTATAGAATTATGGCATTTTTTTCATTTTTCGTAGTTTTCGATATCGGAAAAGTGGGCGTGGTCATAGTCGGATTTCGGCCATTTTTTATACCAATATAAAGTGAGTTCAGATAAGTACGTGGACTGAGTTTAGTAAAGATATATCGATTTTTGCTCAATTTATCGTGTTAACGGCCGAACGGAAGGACAGACGGTCAACTGTGTATACAAACCGGGCGTGGCTTCAACCGATTTCTCCCTTTTTAACAGAAAATAATTATCGTCCTAGAATCTAAGCCCCTGCCAAATTTCACAAGGATTGGTACATTTTTGTTCGACTTATGGCATTAAAAGTATCCTACACAAATTAAATGAAAAAGGGCGGAGCCACGCCCATTTTGAAATTTTCTTTTATTTTTGTACTTTGTTGCACCATATCATTACTGGGTTGAATGTTGACATAATTTACTTATATACTGTAAAGATATTAAATTTTTTGTTAAAATTTGACTTAAAAAAAATTTTTTTTCAAAAGTGGGCGTGGTCGTTCTCCGATTTTACTAATTTTTATTAAGCATATATATAGTAATAGGAGTAACGTTCCTGCCAAATTTTATCAAATTATCTTTAACGACTGCCAAATTACAGCTTGCAAAACTTCTAAATTACCTTCTTTTAAAAGTGGGTGGTGCCACGCCCATTGTCCAAAATTTTACTAATTTTCTATTCTGCGTCATAAGTTCAGCTCACCTACCAAGTTTCATCGCTTTGTCTGTCTTTGGTAATGAATTATCGCAATTTTTGTGTTTTTCGAAATTTTCGATATCGAAAAAGTGGGCGTGGTTATAGTCCGATATCGTTCATTTTAAATAGCGATCTGAGATGAGTATCCAGGAACCTATGTACCAAATTTCGTCAAGATACCTCAAAATTCACTCAAGTTATCGTGTTAACGGACAGACGGACGGACGGACGGGCGGACATGGCTCAATCAAATTTTTTTCCGATATTGATAATTTTGACACATATATGGAAGTCTATATCTATCTCGATTCCTTTATACCTGTACAACCAACCGTTATCCAATCAAAGTTAATATACTCTGTGAGCTCTGCTCAACTGAGTATAAAAAACAACAAAGCAAGCAGATGCAAAAGTAATCAGTTATGTGAACCTGTATCCAAGTACAAGTAAATTTGGCTGTGAGTATACGTACCGATGCTCAGAAGAACTGTATTTGGTGAGATGCTATTACCAACTTTGGTAAAAATTTGTTTGGTTTGGCGGGTAGTAGTTTAGTAGCGGTTTCGCAGGCGCACCGTTCGAACGCCTGATTGGAGGAACAAGTTTGAGAGAATGTTAGCCATATAAAGTGAATAAAAGATAAAAATTGAAGAATTAATAAAATTATTCTTGATAATCCCATACAGATTGTCACATTTATTATAATTTTTATGAAAATGTTCATATGAATGTAATATGTTTGTGGATATGTATAACAACAGTCACAACTACCGTGATTGTGTGAAAATTAATTCAAATTTTTATTTTTTGCGTCATGCCAATTAACACAATAAAATAGCAAAGGAATTACTGAATTTACCCACGCTTTAATTTTTGTGGTGCAAACTCATTCATGACGTGAATGTATAAATAAACCAACAAAGTGTGAGACCTGCAGCAATGATTTTTTGTTGCAAGTACTAATGTACCTACAACAGGCGGCAAACTTGAGAAAATAATAAAAATGTGGCTTCTTTAATAAGAAAACATTTTTTAAGCTTACCATAAAGGCGCAACAATAAAATAATTAAACCCCGCCAACAATGCACGCATATTAAAACCATCGAACTAAATACATAAAAATGAATTTAACATAAAATTTAAATAAAAAAACGATGGTAATAAATTAATAAGTAAGTAATATATAATTACAGCAAGCCTATTGGGGGTTATTCGCTGCTACCCCTGTGATCATTTGGAATAATGTCGTAACATTGCAAGATCCCAAAACGTGTGTGAGTGAACTTATGAGTAGTTCCATTGTCACACGAAACCTTTTTAACTTAGTTATTTGACATTCGATTGAGCGGTCTCAGAAACTATTTTATATTTTTATCCTTTCAAATCGACTGGGAATGGAATATCACCCTATCTCGGCTGCCGTTTCGAAAACGCTCTATCTCAGAAAGCCTTTAAATTGGTAGCACCAAGGGAGATCAAGTTTTCTTCCTCCTATTCCTCAAACTCTGTGGAGGTCTATTCCTTCGCCTGCTTCCAAAGGTGGCGCCGTGGGTATACTTTCTGGATAGGAGCATCTTTCCCTTGGGTTTATGTTCGTTGCTCCATGCTTGTATCTCAGTTATTTGCCAGTTGTAGCCAAAGGGAATTGTCCGTTTTACTTCATGGCTGAAATTGTTTTCGCTATTAATGGTCATAATTCCAAGATATTTTCAGAGTTGGCTTACCGCTAAAATCTTCAGTTTTTCACCTCGAATTATGGGGAAATTACCTACGACTGACAACTTTACAAAATAGAGACTTTCTCCCTCTCGTTGGTATTGAAACCCCTATTGGTACATTTTAAAATATGCAACTTATATTCGTCACTGCCTTTGCAAAACCATACATCTGGCGGCATTTAAATTTGAAAGGAGAGTAGAAAAACTTATTATTCACCCTTTTTTCTCCAGGAATTTTTTCCATGAAAAATTTAAGTAATCTCTTTTCTAAATATGTTAGCACATAGCTGGACGATAAGATTTAGCTTATATGTTAGAAATGCCCCTCTTTTCCCCGTATGAAAAAACACATTTATAATTATTTTTTGACGGAGCTATGTAGATGTAATGAGCTCAGAGCTAAAAATTCGCAAGTTTGCTACGGAGGTGGTTTTTCAATTTAACCATATGCGGTTTTACAAAGTACCGACGAGATATACAATGAGGAAATAAGTACAAATTCCAAGAAACTTGATGGCAACATCTGAAACCATCATAGGCCAGCTTTTCTGTGTTCTAATGTACAAATTTTCAACAACAATCAAAACAAAACAGAAATTTTTTTCTGAGACAAAAACAAATCTCTTTTTTGTCTTAAAATTTTTGTTTTTCAGGAACATTGGAGCACTACTTCCAGAATAAACATTTCGAAATGTTAACAGACAGTTTCGATGTCTGGCTTAGATATCTCATCTTAAGTAAGAATTAGTTACTCCGGCCCTTACAATTACTTTCAAATTATAGCACAATATATTCAGAGCAGAAACTTGTTTCATAAACTTCAAGCTGGAGGCATTTTAAAGAAAAAGTATTAGTTCTGTTTTTCTTTCGTATTTATCCCCATTTTAGAGTTTTTGACTGGAAAATAAGGTATCTAAAGTATTAAAACTGCTGTGCATATCTTATATTTTTCCGGAAGGTAACTGCAATATAATTACTTAAAACATATCCAAATAAGGTAAATATCCGAGGCATAACCCTTTAATGAATGGACCTGAGCAATATTCTTATCCCATTCGTAATATCTGAATAATCGCCTGTACAACATATTTAATGTATAAAGAACAGATTTACATACTTAAGCGACATTTTCGATAAATAAAATATAAAATAAAAATAAAATAAAAAAATTTTAAGCACTTCCTTTATATAAATGGACAAAAATCAGCGAAAAATGCCTCATTATATAAAAACATATTCTTGCTAAAGTTTGATTTTTAAATTTTGACATAGAAATTGCAAAAATATTTATGGGAAGTAAAAATATAAAAGTGGAGCGGACACTACTTGGATTGTAAAGTTGGTAGGAAAGGAGATATTATTAGTCAATCAATTGCGCTCCACCTTTATATTTTTACTTCTCATAAATATTTTTGCAATTTCTATGTCAAAATTTAAAAATCAAAGTTTAGCAAGAATATGTCTTTATATAAGGTGACATTATTCGCTGATTTTTGTCCATTTATATAAAGGAAGTGCTTAAAATTTTTTTATTTTATTTTTATTTTCTCCTTTTGTTCCTTTGTCACGGCGTCTTAACCTATCTGTGAAGTTTCATGTTTGTAGCTCAATGAGAAGTTACCTAAAAATCGATCTCAAAACTCCAAATTTCCAAATTCTTATCTAAATATTTCGATCCGTGCGCCATCTAACGGAATTTTTTACCTCTTTTCTTACATTTTCTCGGTGTCTTATCCTATCTGTGAAGTTTTAGAGTTGTAGCTCAATGAGAACATATATAAAAATCAATCCCAAAACTCCCTCCGTTTCGTACGATTTTTCTAAATATCTCATCCCGTGTGCCCCTAGCAATTTTTTTTGTATCGTGTCATCGGATGTCATCGACCTCTGAATTAAGTTTGAAATTTCAAGTATCTAGCTCATCGATAGGTTACTTAAAAGTTGGTTTGAAAATTTTCAAATTATTATCTAATTTTTTCGATCTGCGCCACCTAACAGAAATTTTTCTTTCCCTTTTGTTGCATTGTCACGGTATTCTAACCTATGTGTAAAGTTTCACGTTTGTAGGTCAATGAGAAGCTACTTAGAAAGCGATTGCAAGATTTGTATGAAAAGCGGACAAACATTCAACCGACCTAATATAAAGGAAGTAAAATAGATCGGTACTTTGTGTTAGGATACAAAGTTTCACGTTTCTTGTGTCTGCATGAGATAGCTATGACCACTAATCAATTATCTGAACAATATGTGACATAAACTTAAGTATTTAATGAAATTTGAAGCTTCTAGCTGTTAAAATGGGGCAGAACATTCGGTTTGTATGGGGTATATAATATATGTACTACATACGTAATCGTTTGGCGAAATTTGAAGGTTATAGCTGTTAAAATGGTGTATAAATTGCAAGATGTTTCTTATCTGAACAATCAGTTGGATGGGACATGTGCTATATGTATGTATATACCGATCTCTAAGATTTTTTCATGGCTTAATCAACTCAGATCTTCATCCTGATCAATTCGGTTTACTTATTGGTGGGTCTATCTCTTCTCCTTTTAGGACTTTTGAGATTCGCGACAAACTTAATATACCATTTCATTTTCATGAAGGGTAAAAAAATGTATCATCCGACAAATAAAATTAACGGAGCGAAAAGTATTGCAATCGAACAACTGACATAATCATATCGCCAACATGGCGTTAACGTCTGCGTCACCATCTCTACGACAGCCGATACAGGCAATATTGATCATTTAAATCGGATCAAAGCAGTAAATCAATAAACTAAAACTATGCAAAGTATTAATGCACGTATGTATATATAATAATTGCATACCATTTAATTGCCTTTGTGATTGAAGGAAAAACGTTTGCTTCTTACTGTAAAATCGTGCAATGCTTTATGTTAAATACGCACATAGTACTTATGGAGAATGCATGAAATCAAAAGCTTGAAAACACTAAAGATTTCAATTTGGATTATATATTGGAAGTTAGTGACTCAATAAAAAATGATGGCATACTGAAGATTATTATTTACATATACATGTATGTATGTATAGAAGATAAATATCAGAGTTGCAAAACGAATGAACGCGCGGTCAACCTCGGACTTCGAAACGGAATGTTTTAAATTGGTATATTAAGTTTGTCACTAATTTCAAAATTGTAAGGAGAAGAGATATACCCTCCAATGAGTATACCGAATTGATCAAGATGTCGATCTGAGTTGATTTAGCCATTTCTGTCTGTCTGCTTGAACGCAAACTAGTCAGCACAGTTATAGACAGTCCCGACCTTATTTGTTTCAAATAAAAATAAATGTAATTCGGATGTGTTACTTCTAGTTATGCAAAAAGAGTTAAAATGTTTATTCCTTATATGCGAAAATGCAGACATTGATCTCGCTTAACACAAAATTTGTTACAAAACCAATTAAGGAGCAGTATCTATAATTTGTTAGCTATGCAGATTTTGCTTTCTATAAAAGGAGGGTAGTCATAAAAAAGCTAAGAATACTTTCGAAAGAGCAGTATCTGCGTAGGTACTTTGGTTTTGAGTAGGAAGCATGTTGTAATTCCTTTTGGTTTCCTATTAAAAGTGTAGATGGTATGAAATCATGGGGATAAGAAATTTAGTTAAAGTAAAAATGAAAAATCCACTTCATTATTAAAATAATTTTTCACTGCTGAAAGATATCTTAGCTTACTATTTGATATGTCTGTAACGGGCATAGCACAAAATGGCATACTTGAAAAAGTTTATGCAATCAATATTCGAAATGTGTATTGATTATTTCGAAAAACTTACAGCATGTAGGAATTCACAAAAATTACCGGAAAACTCCAAAACGTACATAGCTTAAGTATTAAAGTGACGAATGAGATAAAAAAATTCAAACATTAATTTGTAATCTTTTCATTTTTAATTGCTTCTTCTATCAGTAAAATAGATATTTACGTAAGCAAGCTTAAAATTTGCTGAAATCCTTTTAATCATGAAGTCATGAAGCTCATCATTCCGGGAAAGTTTCTGAAATGACGCGTTCATAAAATAACGATTTTGCCATCTTTATGCAAAATTTTGATCATACCACACCACAATATTTTCGATTTATTTTTCGTTATATACATACTTATTACAAAATGTAAATTAAGGAAAATGTATTTTAAAATTTAAATAGAAATGAATTCAAACCAAAGACCAGAATTAATTATTATTTGAAAATTTCAAATTAAAAATGTTGCCGAATTCAAAAATTTATCAAAAACGATGCTTTTTTAATGATTTTCAAACGAAAATACCAGTTGTTGTTTTAGCTATAAGGACACGTCCCGAAGGGCTTGGGAGTGTTATCGATATTGGTGTCCTTTGCCGGATGCAGTTACGTTCCGGTAACAAGCACCATTAAGGCACCAGCCCGACCATGTCGGGAACGATTTAGTATGACCACATGAAACCTTCAAGGCCATACTGCCCTCCCACCCTCTAGATCCATGAGGGCTACCTGTGGGCGATCCGTCAGCCTTTCCGTCCACAGAGTCATCCAATAATATAAATTCCATCTATTTATGACTGCTAGACGTTGTCAAGTGCAAAATGTATCCCCACTTTAGCCACCTGATAAGAGTATATTGTGGGTCGGAACATCTTTTTTGACTCGCATAATATGACCACTGTTGATCTCTGCATAAAGCTACTCCCTAAACCTTCTTCGCTGTTTGGCGTCTACTATTATTTCGAAATTATGGCAACCAACATTAATGTGGTTACAAAGACGAGATACCGGATAGAAAAGCTTATTAAACCCAACCGTAAATGAATCATTAGGCCAGATTTTTTCATACTCAAAACTAGAGTTTACGATTTCTCGAAGAGATTTTTCGCGGTCCCGCCTTCTCGCGAGATTCTCGAATCTCGAAACACTCGTAAGGCTCGCGAGCTTCTCGAAATTCAATTTAATCGATTCATTGGCTGTTTTATATAGAGCTTAGGATTTTTTCTCGAGCGCAAGCGAAAATTTCCACAAAACCACAACTAAAAAACACCGAAATGTACAGAATACCGCCAATGCAGCCACTGAATTTAAAGTCGAGAAGCTCGCGAGTATTACGAGTATTTCGAGATTCGAGAATCTCGCGAGAAATAAAAGTCGAGAAGCTCGTGAGTATTACGAGTAATTCGAGATTCGAGAATCTTGCGAGAAGCCGTGTTCTCGATGTCTCGTTAAAAAAATAAAATATTGGTAACAAAATTTTTATGTATAATAAATATGTTTTGAGTTAAATGTCATTGGAAAGCAATATAATCAAAAAAAATTCACAAGTAAAAGAAAAACAAGTGTATAAATACTGTCCATACAGCAGTTTAATTTATGTCCAGAAGCTCGCGAGATTTACGATAACTTCGAGACACGAGAATCTCGCGAGAAGTCGAGATCTCGATTTCTCGGGTATCGAAAATCTCGCTTGTGTTCGGGAAGAAATCGTAAGCTCTACTCAAAACCTTTGAAAGTCTCCGCAATCTTGCTCAAAGTATTTGTTAGCCCGAAAATTAGCCACTTAAAAACCGCTATATTTTAAATTATGTAAAACATAGCAAATGAGGGCTTCACTGGATACGTGATTTTGGTAAACTCTGATGGATGCCTCCACTGCATTGGTATAAACAGGTTATTAAGAACATGGTTTCCGGGTTTAAGCGTCAGCTATTTCTAGGAAGAGGTTGTTTATATACTTTGTTAGGAACTGACACACTCCGCATTGTAGAAAAATGAGCTATTAAGCAAAGAAAGAAATTATATCTTCCTCTAATAATTCTTAAGTATGTTGCTGAATACCATAAACGGTAATCGGAAACCGAGATAAAATTCAAATTTTTTTGAAACATTAATTAGAAATCCCTTTCCAACGTTCCCCACCTCTATAATTTTGTACCAGATACTGCAATTATTTTGTAGATACCCACATTTTTCAAAAGGGTTTTATGAAAATGTGTATAGTTATTGCAAGGGCGTGAATTAAATATATGATATTAAATGTTACAATTATTCAAATAGTAAAATTAACCATCACCCTTTTTACTCTGAATTTAATTATTTTGTTAATAACTTAAATTTTATTATAAGTAAAGTTATTTTGTTTGGCGGCCTCGGTGTTGTGGTGGTAGCGTGCTCCGCCTACCACACCGAAGATCCTGAGTTCATGCCTCGGGCAAAGCAAGATACAAATTAGAAAGTTTTTCTAAGCTGGGTCGTCCCTTGGCAGTGATTTGGCAAGCACTCCGAGTGTATTGCTGCCATGAAAAGCTTCTCAGTAAAAACTTATCTGCCTTGCAGATGCCGTTCGGAGTCGGCGTAATGTTGTTGTTGTTATGTCCGTTGACATTATGTCACTCCGGCTTTGAATTATTGCATTGTCATTGGCCCTTGATATATGTGTAAAGTTTTGACTGAGCTTAAAGCTATTAGAAGTGTTCATAAAGGCAATTGACCTTATATTCGTTGAATTTAGGTCACCTCACCATTAAATTATTTTATTGTCGTCGTTCCTTGATACGTGCGCAAAGTTAATATTTACCTCATGGCCATTTGATGTGGTCATAATGTCAATTGACATTGTGTCCGTTTACCTTATGTCACCGCAAAATCAAATTATTGTTTTGTCATCGGTCTTTAATAAGTGTACAGAGTTTGAACTAAATCTGTCCGTTTAAAAATGGTCCAAATCGAGTCCAAAGAATCGGTTACATACAACCATAGAGGTGAAGCTCATATACGGGTTTTAAAAATGCGCATATTTTTACAAAAGGATCAGCTAAGATTTAAACTCAAACAAATTTACTATCGGGATAAAACTTGTAAGGAAGTTGTGTTTTCAGTTGCCGGTGTAATTTTTCAGCAATCCATCGTTTTATGGCATTTGTATTCTTCAAAAGTGTCCAGTAGTGCCTTGCATCTAGTTTCGCATTTTTTTATTATTTTGAAGCGAAGAAGTCACTAAAAGCGTTTTTACCTAATTTGAGTTTTTTCGCGATGTTATGGCTCTGCGTTGTTTGTTTCTAATTGAGAGCAAATACTAATCATAAATCGAACGTCAACCACTATCTGTTTCTGTCCTCTAACGTAAAGCACGGATGTTCAGAGTACTGTTAGGATATAAAATTGCTGTTGGCTTTATTGTTCTTATTGATAAATAGTTAAATGCATTTCTCCATTTCAATACCGGGTTTGTTATTTTTGTAAAGTGCTTTTTTTATTTTATTATTACGTGTAGAAAATTTATATGTAAATTAAAAAAAACACATCACAATTTATCATCAGCGAACAACTCGGTGTAGGTTTGTGGCTCTATCGCATCAAGTCATTAATATACTTTGAATGTTTCTATTTTAAGATCATTTTATATATCTCATTAGGCCAGGGCCTTTGTTGTCCTCCAAACTTTGCTTTTATTGGAATCCAAGGATACTTGAGAACCAGCATCAACACTAGCAACAACACTAGCAACAACATCAGCACTGAAATCCAGCGAAGAATCAATCTTGCCAATAAATGCTACTTTGGACAAGGTAGGCAATTGAAAAGTAAAGTCCTCTCTCGGCGAACGAAAATCGTACTCTACAAGTCACTTATCGTACCCGTCCTGCTATATGGGGCAGAAGCATGGACCATGACAACAGCAGATGAAGCGGCTTTGGGAGTGTTCGAGAGAAAAGTTCTTCGAAAGATTTATGGACCTCTACGCGTTGGCGATGGCGAGTACCGAAGAAGATTTAATGATGAGCTGTACGAGCTATACGCAGACATCAACATAGTCCAGCGAATTAAAGCGCAGCGGCTGCGCTGGCTAGGCCATGTTATGCGAATGAAAGATGATGCTCCGGCCAAGAAAGTGTTTCTATCGGAACCCGCCTATGGAAGCAGAGGTAGAGGGCGGCCCCCACTCCGTTGGAAGGACCAGGTGGAAAACGATTTAAACTCCCTTGGTGTGACCAAGTTGGCGCCGGTTGGCGGAGCGAAGGAGCGACTGGCGCGCCTTGTTGGACGGCCATAACCGTTTAGACGGTTAAGCGCCAATTAAGTAAGTAAGTAAGTAAGGGCACTTGAGTTGTTACATTGATTTTATTGGATTATCAGCCTAGTAATCCTACGGAAGATCATTCCAGTTTTGGAACTTAAAGATTATGCCTTCTCCAAAAGTCTTCTGCTAAGCCAATAACATTTCTGCTGACAAGCTTTCACCCCCAAAAATACATTCGGAGGCCTTGTCAAACCATGTCAAAGAGCAACCACGTTTAGATAAACTTGAAATTTGATTTTACTTGTCCCCTGGCTTGAACATAGGTCCCTCGGTATAGTAAGCTAGCAAGCTATCTCTCTACCACGGCAGACGTAAATGAAACTGCAAAGCCTTTGATGGTTGGATAAAGAAGCTGAAGGCCTATAATGCATTCTTACAACATCCGAAAACAAGAGAGGAAGGCATATTCTCTGTCTTTGTTTACAATTAATATATTTTTGTAGATTATTTTGTCTATAATTTAGTAAATAAATCGTTGAGATGAAGCGAATCACAACTGACGAGACGAAATAAAAAGCCAACAAAAGGGTTAACTACCAGCCAATTTAGCAGTATATACCACAAATTTCAGCCACATAGCATCATAAAACCACATATTTATACTAACATTAATATATCACTACCACTTCCCTCTTTGCTAAGATAATTGTTATCTTTACATCTTGTACCAATGAACTCACATTGCAGTCAAAGATGCGCAGTTGGCATTACCATTAAACATTTTTAAAGTCAAAATGAATTTTATATTGGAGCTATTCACCTAGGTGTGCTTATCAGTTTATGGGCTTTTAATTTTTAGTCTAGTACAAAAACAAGACATACTGCACAGTAAAAGTGTTTAACCAGATAAACTGAAAATCATGACGACGTGAACAGACAAATTGTTTTAAATAAATGTCGCATGCAACGAAACAGTGGTAAAAATAAACCTAAGCCCATATAGTGTAATACGGTCACTTATCGGAAACCAGTTTCACTCAAACGATAGTTATGAATCATAAAAATGGCCATCAATAATGGATCTAATGAGTTCGCTTTGTCACTAATATACATCATTAATCAGCTCCACTATTTTAGAGCGTTTGCGATTTAAAAGATGTAGTTCGGTCACAGATGAAATAATTCAAAATCAGTTTTCACTGATTACTTACTTACTTAATTGGCGCTTAACCGTTTAAACGGTTATGGCCGTCCAAAAAGTGCGCCAGGCGCTCCTTCTCTCTGACAACCGGCGCAAATCCTTTCCACCTGGTCCTTCCAGCGGAGTAGGGGCCGCCCTCTTCCTCTGCTTCTATAGGCGGGTTCCGATAGAAACGCTTTCTTGGCCGGAGCGTCATCTTTCATTCGCATAACATGGCCTAGCCAGCGCAGCCGCTGCGTTTTAATTCGCTGGACTATGTTGATGACTGCGTATAGCTCGTACCGCTCATCGTTAAATCTTCTTCGGCACTCACCATCGCCAACGCGTAGAGGTCCATAAATCTTTCGAAGAGCTTTTATCTCGAACACTCCCAGAGTCGTTTCACTGATTAAACAAAATAAATTGAATACTTCAAATTTGCGTCGTCCTACTTTTTAATACTCAAATTGGTGTCAATTATCGCAAAACAGGGATAGATGGCGAGACTTAATGCGAAATGGCCAAATTGGCTCAGGCGGTGGAGTGCCAATTAATATTGATGATGGTGTTTGCCAAACGACTGTCGATCCCGCTTAGAAACACTTTTTTTAAAGTAGTGATGTTGATTTTCTCGGAAAACGACCCAGGTCTTGTGGTGTTGATGGCGAGAAAACTGCCACCAAACCACGGCGGCCACCTGCTTACGCAAAGTAAATTTCTGTGAAATCAAACACGGACTGTTCCCAAAAGAAAGTGCATACTTTTAATTAACTATTACTCGAAATGTATGTGTCGGATAATTATGGGCTAAACACTTTGAGCTATTCTAGTTATTCTATTAAACTCTTCACCGATAGAATTTTTACAGTTCTGCAGCACGAATTGAAGTACAAGAGCATGAGTGAACAGTTATCTTAGTAAAAATAAATATTTATATTTAAAATCCGCTAAAACTGCACAAGAAGAAGAAGTGGTAAATAGTAATAGTAAGGGTAAGGATTTGCAAAAGAAGGAACAAATGTTATTCGCGTATCAAAAACGTAAAAAAGGCAGGGACTTGAATGAAATCATATCAGTAGAAACGAATCCATATCTGTACAAAATTTAGCGAAAAAGTCGAGAACCACAAATATATATCCCCACTTACCAATATTATTTTAGTTTAGAAAAGTTAACACGTCTTAGATATATACTTAATATTTTATGAAAATTACACGTAAACTGTACACTTCTTATAACTATATGGAATGGGGCTAACGATAATTTGTAACTATTGCCCACAGTTACTGAATGGGAAATTTTCGTTGACTTTACAATGCAAATTTGCAAGTTCCAGAGTCAATTGAACATACAGTGTCCCTGCAGTAGTGAAAGGGTTAACCGAGAGAAACATTTACCTGTCAGAAGTCATCGTCAGATTTCGCTCATATTAATCAGCATGGGAGATGAGTGCGAAGAAACTCACATAAAAAATTTCAACAAGATATCGTGTTCAAACACGGATAGATAAACGAACGGACATTGCTGAATAAATTTTTTTTTCAACCTGATCATTTTAATATATATGTATATAAGTATTTATCTGCATTAGCTTGTGCCGTTACATGATTCAATTACTAGAGGTTTGTTCTTCAATGATGACAGATATTTGACGCTCCCAAATTGAAAAATATGGACGGGTTGCTTTTACGAAGTAAGGAAAACGGGGAATAATTCAATCCCCTTCAGTGAAATTGTAGTATACAAGTATCTTTGGTAGTATATTAGTAGTGATAATAAATTTGTAAATGCCAAAAGTTTTTGGGGAAATAATTCGTTTTCTAGTAAATATTTCGTGAATTGATAAAGTTATGTTGGTTTGGTCATTCTTTCAGAAATTGTTTGAAGAATGCCGTACTTTAGAATTTTATTCAAAAATGCACTAAATCAAAATTTGTTTCCAAAACTCCACACATGAGCATAAGTTCAATGCATTTTTTCATAAGAGGGAGTTAATGAAAAACATTCTGAGATGTAGCGCTCTTCAATCTACCTTTAATATAGGGCGGTTTTGTGACAAATCCTGAATTGGGAAATTTTTGTAAAATATTTTGAGATAGCATGATTTTGAACAGGCAGCCGACATGGGGTGATACGCTACTCAGCAGCCGCAATGAACTGACAAAAACAAAAATAAAATAAAATGGCTTATTGTCGTAGAATTTTATATTCCTACCTTGACTTTGACAGAAAATTTAAGCTTTTGTGCGGTCCTGCTACACAGGGAGTATTCACCTTTTTTTTCTGAAATTTCGGAAAGCCCTTTTCCGTTAAGTATTCATGGAAGCTTTCCGGATAAACCGTTAATTTAGAATATTCGGAATACGTTGATTTGACACTACCTCACGATGTCGGAATATGCATAATATTCCAAATATAAACCGATTCTCCAAATTCTTAAATGGAGACGAATGTTCCTAACATACGGAATTAATAGAACAGAAGGTCGACTTTTAATACGCGCCCGAAAATAAAGTGTCAAAAGACCCGTTTTGACCTCGATAACAATAATTCGAAGGCGAAAATAAAAATTTTAGTTCTATCAAAATGTATTGACGAAAAACCGAAAAATGGCCCCGGGTTGCGTTGGCGGTCTTCAGCCGAGCTTATAAAAAATTATCCTGGCCGGTCCACCAATGAGGTGGGATCAAAATTAAATGCGTGCAAAATCCCTTTGTACACAAAATCTTTTTCAGTGCACAAAAACATTACAACAACCACATGAAAATTGCCAACTTCAACTGCAAATATTTCCGGACAGAGATACAATTTTTCTTTTCCGCCTTAGGATTATTGTTGTCGAGGTCACCTCTATCGATATTTTTGGACGCGTATTAGCAGTAGACTCCTGTACTAAACTTTTACCTGAATAAGTTAACATGCCCAATGAGTACATTTCGTTAGGGCATCTCCATTATTTACTAATGACATTTTTACGTGAATCGATTTAATA
This sequence comes from Eurosta solidaginis, assembly GCA_029619165.1. NCBI lineage: Eukaryota > Metazoa > Arthropoda > Insecta > Diptera > Tephritidae > Eurosta > Eurosta solidaginis. The sequence continues at coordinate 29,916 of JARSSU010042122.1, read as the reverse complement.
GTCGAGGTTTTGACGTTGAACGACGAATTTTGAATTGGTTTAGGTTTCGTATGTTCATAGGTTGACGAAAGTGCACGATTTCTTGGTGTCCCACACTTTTCATAAAATTGCCCATGTTCAGCCACACTAATTGATGATGGCATGGTTAATAAATACATCATAAAATTAAAATAAATGTTCTAAGGAATTATGCAGTTAAGTAAATATCGGGTATTTGTAAACTGATTGCTTCCTATTTCTACTACTAATATTTTTCGAAAATTCGCAAAGAAACAACTCAGTTGACGGATGTTAATTCGATTTGGGAGCAAAATGGCTGCAATTGTCAAAAAATATGTCTGTCGAGCAAACCTCTTGTGATTGAATCATGGTGCCGTTACAAGCTATCGTTATGTCAACAAAGTTTTGCTCAACTGAGTATAAAAATTGAAGGAAGAAAATGTAAACTCGTAGAACTAAAAGCAAAATAAGGTGTGCACACTTTTTTCGGAACAGTCCTTATACATATAGGGGCGTATTCATAGTCAAACTTAGTTAAGAACTTAAAGTTAGTTACAGCTTTTTGACATAATTTTCTATTGGCTATCTTTCAAAAAAGCTTCAACTAACCTTATATACTAACTAAATTCCGTCTATGAATATGCCCCATAGTGTTACTAAAATGAAATTTAAACTTTGAATTTTTAGTGAAATTCATTACAGCACTCCAAGTTTTTTTCATGCAATCCGCCCATCTATGATAAATTCGTACCAGCACAATTGTATTTAGATATGTATGTATGTGCCTGTGTACATATATTTGCATTTTAGACATTAAATTTGGCAGTTATTCATACCACCAAATCTTTGTGGCAGATTCGTGGGTTTCTCCTTGGCCAACAGCTTCAGCATGCATTTGCCTCCGTTGACGGTGGGAAAGGTATTTCTGTAATGCAGAGATTACCCGCAAGTAACAGTTGTTGTTGTGGATGACGATCGTGACGGATGCGACGGTTTTCAGCTGAGCTTAGGTGATGGAGCCATTAAAACAAGCAATGTATTTGTTATTTTAATTTAAAGGTTTTCGCCATTTGACTTATAACGAGTATCCAAAATTTGTTATGGTTAAAGTGCAGTTAACCCTTGCATCTAAATGTGACAGTATTGGTAAATTAATGTTTTCTAAATGGTGGTGTGTATGTACATACACTTAATATATGTGTGTACATATGTGCCCATGTCGTGGGTGTGAAGGTGCAACAACGACTGCCGACATGTTCTAACTAGAAGTGGCTCCATGTTAGTTTTGGCGCCCTTTTATCTGAAGATAATCGTTTGTATATAGCCCTCCAGCCGGCTATATACAAATGAGAAGTGGCTTTATTTAGTAATATTTTTACCCAATTCCAGGTAAATATTTAGGCTTGCGTCGCATTTGAGCTTAAGTTGAGGACTGACGTTCATCTAAAGTCTGAAGCGTTGTTTCACAACAGTGACACAAACTTGAGAAACATACGGTTCTCAACAGAAGGTCTCAACTCATTTTCACACGTTATGCTCTAATTGGACTCAAATGTAAAATAAAATAAAGACATATATAAATGAATTTTAATTTATAACGCCATGTACATATATATTACGGGGACTCATTAAAGCATATAAATTTATATGTTGTAAAATTATGTTATATGAACGCACTTAGGAATGTTCTTGATAAACTTAATTGCCGATCAGCTGTTTTATGGTCAAGGAAAATTGTGATTATTATACAATTAAAAAATTAAAACATCTAGCTAAAAATCAAAACTAAAACGTCTTTATTACAATTTTCTTGTAAATGACTTGCTGATGTTGGAGATTTTTGATGAAAATGCCTGCTGTTCCTTTGAGTTTACCGCGTTTACAGGATGAAATGTGCGCGAACATTTATACAAATTGTGTAAATGATTTTCAAACAAAATTTGACAGTTTATTTACGCCCTATAAAATTTTATACACTCAGAGAAAAACGCCGTTCTAAAATCCAGCACCACCGAACTCAATTCAAGATTTTCATGACCTTACTTTTCTGATCTCAGAAAAACAACCTTGTTTTTGAACTGACAATAATTTTCTTGAAAAGAGAACTGCTGGTCTTAAAATATGAGCAAATGTTCTATTAATGAGAACGATGTTTTTAAATTAAGTTCAAGAAAAAAGAAACGGCACAATTCGTGTGCACTACAATTTTAACACAACATTTGCACAAGCTATCAAGCAATTGTAGAACCCAGCGGCTATGATATTGAAGTTGCGATCGTGTGCGCGAGTTCGACCACCGTCAAACTCTGAAGTTTTTTCAAACAATTTTTTTATATTCTACTTTTTTAACTCGTATTTTTCGTTCGGTTCCTTTCCCATACGCACAGGTAATCCTCAAACTTGTTATGAAATGTTTTAAATATATATTCAGATTGTATCATCAAACAAGAAGAATTTCTCAATAAGAGAAATATATGAAAAATGCATATTATACGTTTTTTTCAAATTCTTGGGCTTTAATAATAGTTTTATTAATATTTTTATTAATGACAAAAAAAATATTATTAATAAAAACAACTAAGGAAGGCTAAGTTCGGGTGTAACCGAACATTACATACTCAGTTGAGAGCTGTGGAGACAAAGTAAGGGAAAATCACCATGTTGTAAAAAGAACTTAGGGTAACCCTGGAATGTGTTTGTATGACATGTGTATCAAATGGAAGGTATTAAAAAGTATTTTAAGAGGAAGTGGGCCATAGTTCTATAGATGGACGCCATTTAGGGATATCGCCATAAAGGTGGACCAGGCCTGACTCTAGAATTTGTTTGTACGATATGAGTATCAAATGAAAGGTGTTAATGAGTATTTTAAAGAGAGCGTGGGCCTTAGTTCTATATGTGGACGCCTTTTCGAGATATTGCCATAAAGGTGGACCAGGGGTGACTCTAGAATTTGTTTGTACTATATGGGTATCAAATGAAAGGTGTTAATGAGTATTTTGAAAAGGGAGTGGGCCTTAGTTCTATAGGTGGATGCCTTTTCGGAATATCGTTATAAAAGTGGACCAGGGTTGACTCTAGAATACGTTTGTACAATATGGGTATCAAATGAAAGGTGTTAATGAGTATTTTAAAAGGGCGTGGGCCTTAGTTCTATAGGTGGACGCCTTTTCGGAATATCGTTATAAAAGTGGACCAGGGGCGACTCTAGAATGCGTTTGTACAATATGGGTATCAAATGAAAGGTGTTAATGAGTATTTTAAAAGGGCGTGGGCCTTAGTTCTATAGGTGGACGCCTTTTCGAGATATCGCCATAAAGGTGGACCAGGGGTGACTCTAGAATTTGTTTGTACTATATGGGTATCAAATGAAAGGTGTTAATGAGTATTTTAAAAGGGAGTGGGCCTTAGTTCTATAGGTGGACGCCTTTTCGAATATCGCCATAAAGTGGACCAGGGTGACTCTAGAATTTGTTTGTACATATGGGTATCAAATGAAAGGTGTTAATGAGTATTTTAAAAGGGCGTGGGCCTTAGTTCTATAGGTGGACGCCTTTTCGAGATATCGCCATAAAGGTGGACCAGGGGTGACTCTAGAATTTGTTTGTACATATGGGTATCAAATGAAAGGTGTTAATGAGTATTTTAAAAGGGCGTGGGCCTTAGTTCTATAGGTGGACGCCTTTTCGAAATATCGCCATAAAGGTGGACCAGGGGTGACTCTAGAATTTGTTTGTACGATATGGGTATCAAATGAAAGGTGTTAATGAGTATTTTAAAAGGGCGTGGGCCTTAGTTCTATAGGTGGACGCCTTTTCGAATATCGCCATAAAGGTGGACCAGGGGTGACTCTAGAATTTGTTTGTACGATATGGGTATCAAATGAAAGGTGTTAATGAGTATTTTAAAAAGGAGTGGGCCTTAGTTCTATGTGTGGACGCCTTTTCGAGATATCGCCATAAACGTGGACCAGGGGTGACTCTAGAATTTGTTTGTACTATATGGGTATCAAATGAAAGGTGTTAATGAGTATTTTAAAAGGGAGTGGGCCTTAGTTCTATAGGTGGATGCCTTTTCGAGATATCGCCATAAACGTGGACCAGGGGTGACTCTAGAATTTGTTTGTACGATATGGGTATCAAATGAAAGGTGTTAATGAGTATTTTAAAAAGGAGTGGGCCTTAGTTCTATATGTGGACGCCTTTTCGAGATATCGCCATAAACGTGGATCAGGGGTGACTCTAGAATTTGTTTGTACTATATGGGTATCAAATGAAAGGTGTTAATGAGTATTTTAAAAGGGCGTGGGCCTTAGTTCTATAGGTGGACACCTTTTCGAAATATCGCCATAAAGGTGGGCCAGGGGTGACTCTAGAATTTTTTTGTACGATATGGGTATCAAATGAAAGGTGTTAATGAGTATTTTAAAAAGGAGTGGGCCTTAGTTCTATATGTGGACGCCTTTTCGAGATATCGCCATAAACGTGGACCAGGGTGACTCTAGAATGTGTTTGTACGATATTGGTATCAAATTAAAGGTATTAATGAGGGTTTTAAAAGGGAATGGCCCTTAGTTGTATATGTGAAGGCGTTTTCGAGATATCGACCAAAATGTGGACCAGGGTGATCCAGAACTTCATCTGTCGGGTACCGCTAATTTACTTATATATGTAATACCACGAACAGTATTGTTTCCAAGATTCCAAGGGCTTTTGATTTCGCCCTGCAAAACTTTTTCATTTTCTTCTACTTAATATGGTAGGTGTCACACCCATTTTACCAAGTTTTTTTCTAAAGTTATATTTTGCGTCAATAGACCAATACAATTACCATGTTTCATCCCTTTTTTCGTATTTGGTATATAATTATGGCATTTTTTTCATTTTTCGTAATTTTAGATATCGAAAAAGTGGGCGTGGTCATAGGCGGATTTCGGCCATTGTTTACACCAATACAAAGTGAGTTCAGATAAGTACGTTAACTGAGTTTAGTAAAGATATATCGATTTTTGCTCAAGTTATCGTGTTAACGGCCGAGCGGAAGGACAGACGGTCGACTGTGTATAAAAACTGGGCGCGGCTTCACCGATTTCGCCCTTTTTCACAGAAAACAGTAATAGTCCTAGAATCTAAGCCTCTACCAAATTTCACAAGGATTGGTAAATTTTTGTTCGACTTATGGCATTAAAAGTATCCTAGACAAATTAAATGAAAAAGGGCGGAGCCAACCCCATTTTGAAATTTTCTTTTATTTTTGTATTTTGTTGCACCATATCATTACTGGAGTTGAATTTTGACATAATTTACTTATATACTGTAAAGATATTAACTTTTCTTTTAAAATTAGAATTTAAAAAAAAATTTTTGTTTAAAAGTGGGCGTGGTCGTTCTCCGATTTTGCTAATTTTTATTAAGCAGACATATAGTAATAAGAGTAACGTTCCTGCCAAATTTCGTCATGATATCTTCAACGACTGCCAAATTACAGCTTGCAAAACTTCTAAATTACCTTCTTTTAAAAGTGGGCGGTGCCACGCCCATTGTCCAAAATTTTACTATTTTTCTCTTCTGCGTCATAAGTTCAACTCACCTACAAAGTTTCATCGCTTAATCCATATTTGGTAATGAATTATCGCACTTTTTCGATTTTTCGAAATTTTCGATATCGAAAAAGTGGGCGTGGTTATTGTCCGATATCGTTCATTTTAAACAGCGATCTGAGATGAGTGCCCAGGAACCTACATACCAAATTTCATCAAGATACCTCAAAATTTACTCAAGTTATCGTGTTAACGGACAGACGGACGGACGGACGGACGGACATGGCTCAATCGAATTTTTTTTCGATACTGATGATTTTGATATATGGAAGTCTATATCTATCTCGATTCCTTTATACCTGTACAACCAACCGTTATCCAATCAAAGTTAATATACTCTGTGAGCTCTGCTCAACTGAGTATAAAAATAAATAAATAAATAAATGGTACCCTCCTACTCCTACCAATGATCAAGCACAAACCGTTCTTGAATTGAGAACGAAAACTGTTAAATCGACCACAAATCGTTCTCGAAGCGTGAGAACGAAAAATCTTAAATCAAGCCCAAGTAGTGCTGGAAATGAGCACAGAAGGTTCACACATCAATACCAAACTGGTCATAAAATACGAACGGTGTGCTTAGGAAAACTGTTCTTAAAACAAGCCCATCGGTCACGAGTTAAGAAAAAACGTACTTAACAGACTTTTGCCAACGAATGTTCTCAATTTTGAACTTGTTTCTTTCGTTTTAGAATGTTTTTTTCTCTGAGTGTACGTTTACACACTCTATAATCCATTTTAATGAGTCCCCTTATGTACTTACTTGTATAATTCGCACACCTAGGTAGGGTCTTCTAATAGTGCGAACAGACTACATAAAAGTCCAGCACAAAAACTGTTCTATTCCAAACTTAACTTTAACTTTTAATTATTTTTTCCTAACAGCCACGAGAATTGTATTATATAAACATCTGCACAGTTTTGCAATAGCTATATCACATGGACAAATAACTTGAATTTCCCAAAACTTGCTTATGATGGACTTAGCAAGTTTGATATGTATCGACTCGATCGTATATGAATGACTTATTGCCTTTGAAAATGAATTAAGCTAAAGTTATTATCAACATTTTTTTTTCAGCAGTACAAGGTAATACAAATTTAACGATGGATGTATCAATAGAACTATGTACCTACCAGCTTTTGCTGAGAGAATGACAAATAGCGTAAAAAAAATCTCAATAAACTTTATAAAAAAAAACATAAAATATCATTCAACACACAAAAAAACAGAGTTTTGTAGAAGATGCCTTCACTTACATAATCAAAAAATTGTTACCACTAGCACTGCTATAACAACAGTATGCATCGCTACTAAATCCGAAGTCTCGTTTGTCTTTGCTTCCACTTTATGCATGTATGTCTTGCCTAATTCACCATTCTCATTCTCATTCTTGGTAACTGTGTCTATGAGCACAGCATCATCTCGATTTGCAAAATCGATTAGTGCGGCAAAAATTTTTATATCACAACAGGTGAATAGTTGAAGGCATAATGGACTTCACGGCCGGCGACAGAGACTCTATTGCATGCGATGAAATCACCTCTCAAATGACCATACCTATGGCTGAAACAATAAAAACAAATGATTACATGGTCGGTAATAGAAAAAGTCAAAACGATGCTAACAGCAGTAGTGAAGTGCTGTACAAAAAACTAGAATCAACTCAAGTTAAACAAAGAGCCCGTATAGCTGAGGGTTTACGCCGCCAACAAACCATTTACCCGCACGGACTGAATATCAACATCGAAACAGGTCTAATGAAAATCAAACAAACTCAAATTCCAATTCAATAGCGATATGAACTCCAGCTGTGACTATTCAAGAGCTTCCACATTGCGCAGCAGTTGGGATGGCAAATACCTATCAAACACAGCAAAACAACAAGTAGTAGGTGTAATGAATATGTTAACCACACCTCAAATGACAGGAATTCAGCGCCAGATGCCTGTCACCGCAAATATCGCATTAGTATGATCAGCAGCCCAGAAAATCTAGCTAAACTGCAAATGCGACGTTATAAATATCCCCTCACCGGTAACTACTATTTGGACACTCAAGACGTAGCGAGTAGCAAGCACCCGCCACCGCTGCCAGTACTACGTACATATCTACAACGTTTTGGTCGTTGGAAATACTTACGCTGGCCTATAATATTTTTGGCTTGCACACTCCTTTTCTTCGGCATTATAACATATTGCATTTGGCTGCATGATGTTAGTGTAGCTAGAGAGCGTTATCATCAAAGACGCCAAGAGCTGGGTAAACAGGAGGAAATATCTGGTAATGGAGCGCAAGTTATCAGCTTTGTTGCTAATTCGGTGGACGCTAAGAAGTCTAATGAAAGTCATGAAACCACAACTGTTCATATAACTACTGATACTTTTGTGGATGTTGTAACTGAATACAATCAGCCACTTCTGCACCAATCGACAGTATTACGCGCAATCACCACTCACATAAACCAATCTCCAAAAGAACAGAAACTTGCTAAATTCGAGTATGCGAAACCGTCAAAAGGTGCAATTACAACGGACAAAGAACTAATCAAAGATCGGGATAGGGGGACAGGAGAAACTACATCTGAATCGACAATATATGCGGGTGCCGAAGCAGCACATATACTGCATTATGGTGGATTCAACGAACACCGGAACAGCTTTGGGGTACCAATAGAAGATGCTCATCATTTGCTTAGATTATTCAATAATGTAAGTAGGTATCAATGTCACCAATGAAAATAACGGCGGTTGTAAATGTAGGCCAACTATATATGTATGTATCTTAACGAAAAGTGTATAATATATACGTATGTACATGCAATACCTATGCACATATCGACACCCCAAAACTATACTTAGATAAACAAAGAAGAGCCTTTATTAGGATTGTTTTCCCGATGCGCGCACCTCCCTAGAGAGGCTCCGGAAACTTTATCAAAGGAGTGTGATCCTTTAGATTCAGTAAATAAGCGTTTTGGAAGTCCCCAAATTTTACCTCAGAAATTCCGTAAAGACTTCGTATGAACTCCCCTTTCCATCTACGATAAAAAAAGGATTCCTAAAACCTTTCGAAAATAATCTATCGTTTGGTTTTTATTAAATTAGATATTTGAGCTACTTACTCTTTTTTTTAAAGACGAATACAAAATAAGCACATAAGCTTAACAATTATTGAAAAACAAAGGATCACTCCCGTTTTGATCTTTTATAGGACACCTTTTTATTATATTCCGAGGCTCCTCCGAGAATATTTTGGGTGAGTCCCTTTGGCTCTACTTCGGTGGGTATCGTGCAAAAACCAATCAAAAGTTATGGGCAAAAATTAACTTCCAAAATTGAAAAACTTCTGCAGAATAAAAATTTGCAGAGCTATATCTGAGAATCTCAATATCGACCGAAAGAAATCGATGATGACCTAGAGGCTATATATAACCCATGAAGGCAATAGAAGTATAGTAATATAATGTCACCATAGACGCCATATATAAATGTCAGGCAATTTATATTCTAATTTCTTTTATAGATGTGTCATTTTAAGATCTAACCTCACAATTTAAGACAGGAGGCTGGAAGCTTGAATACATCTTTATTTTGGAATTACATACATAGGTGACATTACAAGTCACAATCAATCGTGCGTGTGCGTCTTGAGTTATTCGAGGTCAAAATTAGCTTAATTGTTTTCTGAAATATTTCGTTTCCTATATATCAATAGAATTCTCTCCCTGAAAGTAATCCCGAATTTTTTCGAAGCAATACACACATTTTTTTAAGACAATCACTTAAATAATCCCGAAATGTTTTCTAAGCAAATTATGAAACGGCCACGAAAACAAGACCGTGAAAATTCACAAAAAACGTTCCGAAAAAGTTTCAAGATATAACCGAAACATGCTGAAATTGTTGCCAAACTTAATTTGAAATAACCCCACATTGTCTCTGAATAATGCCGAAGTAATCCCGTCCCAGGGCGGTGGTGGTAGCGAGCCCAGTCTACCACAACGAAGGTCATAGGTTCAAGTCCCGAACAAAGCAACACCGAGAATTATTTATTTATTTATTTCTGCCATAAAAAAGCTACAAAAACTGGAAGAAAAGCTCGGCCTAAACCTCCTCGAAGAAAAATTGCGCCAAGTACTCCTTTACTCAATTTCGTCAACAGTCCGAAACAATTCCAAATGGTTTCCGAATAGACACGAGACATTTCAAAATGGTTCTTAACTATTTCCAGTATGGTCCCGAAGAAGCACCTAATGTTCAAATAGTCTTAAAAATGTTCTAAAGCAATTCATTTGTCACAGTTCTGAAATAATCCCGCAGATATTCGAACTGACCACCAGGCAGTTCCGATATCATTACGAAAGCAGGGGAGTTCGTTACAGTCATTCGAAAATACCATAATTGACCCCAAAACAGTCTGAAATTATTTAAAAAAAAATCACTAACTGGTTCCCCGACATATTTCAGAGAAGCTTTTCATCGAAACCTGAAGACACTGAAGTAATGCCGAGGGCCTCTTGAAAATTGTCACGAAATATGTATAACCTCGTGAATTAAAAGTATCTTTGTAATACCTGCCTAAAATGAGCCAAATCAGTTCGTTACCAAACTCAAATTTTCGTAAGAGAGTTTATAAACTTTATATAGCACAGCCAAACACACATTTTGGTGTCGGAGAAGAACTATTGAACTATTTTTGTGGCGCTGATTTCAAAAGTGTCTTTCTTTTCATCGTAGCAGCTCTAATTTCAACATAGCTTTGGCGGGGCAAGCTTATTTAATTTGCAGAACAGAAAAAGTTGTGTATACCTTTCAGAAAAATTAAATGGTCAATACTAAGTTTGGTCCGAATCTCGAAAATTGTAAGTCCTTAAAGGAGAAGAGGTAAACCCACCAATAAGTATACACAATTGATCAGGATGACGAGCTGAGTTGATGTAGCCATATCCGTCTGTCTTTCTGTTTGAACGCAAACAAATCCTTTAGTTTTTGAAATATCTCGAAGAAGTTCGGTGAGCGGGTATATTTGGGTGTCAGATTAATCATTGTCACGGAGTTCTTAAATATAAGGCAAATATTGTTGTCTGATAAAACTGTCAAGATCGGTCATATGTATATATTTCGTAGCGAATTTTATAAATTCTTTATTATTTTGCACCTTATTTTATCGTTCGATTCTATAAACTGCCGAATAAATAACTCAAATATTCAGTATAGCAAAATGTACTTTATGGACACCACTACTTTGGTAGCAGTACCTCACAGTCAAATTACACGCGTACTTATAGCGTGTTAAAATAAAATTTATTGATTATTCCTCAATTTGCGCTTTTATACTCTCAGTTACCTCGCTCGCCTAATTCTCCTAAGGTCTAGACCATGGCGAAACTATACAAGGAGGCAGCGCGGTGACATACATCTTAATATATAAAAATCACGTGTCACTATGTTTGACCGCGATGGACTCCTAAACTACTGAACCGAGCCCGGGGTTTCTGAGGGGGCCCGCGATTTAGAGGTACTATGACATTTTTTCTTAATTCAGGAGAGTCTTTAGTTGTTCCATGTGCAATTTTTAAGCCGAATTTCGAAAAGCATCGAAAATATACCTTTCGTTTTAATATTATAGTGAAGTGTGAAAAATAAAAATCTATATATATAAAAAGAAAGGCTAAAATGTGTGTTAGTTGGTCGCCGGTGTTTCACACAAGTTGCGTAAACCTCACGCGGTGGTTACTACATAGGTTTGGTTGCGATCGACGTACAAGGTCTCGAGATATAGGCCGAAAGGTGGACCGAGTACCCCTAGAATGTGTTTATAGAATATGGATAACAAATGAAAGCTGTTGATGAGTGCTTTAGTACAGAGTAATATATTATCCAGAGACGGACTGGGACTGGGATTAGGACTAGGACTGGGACTGAGACTCGGAGTGGGACTGGGACTGGGACTGGAATAAAATACATACCACCCTCTGGGACAGGCAATAAGGGGTGCAGAAGAATGAGAAGATATTGAGAGAAGAGAAAAGGAGATTGGGAAAGAGATAGAATGAGGCGAAGATGGAGATAGATGAAGCGAAAAAGACGGAGGCGGGAGTGAATAAAAGGATTAGAAAAAAGTAAAGAGGGGGAGAGGGCAGAGTCAGACGGAAAAGCTTATTGAAATGTATGCAGATAGGCCAAATTTAGGGCAGAACAACGTCTGCCGGGTCTTCTAGTACAAATATAAATACAAATTGCATGTAATTTGTTTTTGTAAATCGATGGACTAATGTCAGAATCGTACTTCGCCGGAAGTTGAAGTGTCAAATCATATTGAAAAAGTACCAATCAGCTGATTTCCGGCGGTCACCTGTTCCTGGTGTCTAGACTTTTCACGAAAAGCCTTTTCGAAACCATTTCGGTACCAAAATATTATTGGATTAGCGCGACTGCCACGGGCCCGTCGATATCCTATACATTTTTTTTTAGTAATACATCACAAATTCAGATGTAAGGGTTTTTGGTGGACCTTTTGATTAAGTATGTATGTATTAAATATTTTAGGGACCTATGGTTTATTGCTGACTTCCAAATCAACAAAGCAGCTGGAAACTTGTAAGGTAATTTAGGGATGAAAGCACCACAGAGAGCACAAGGATCAATTCAAAAGGCCAGCTTTCGCGTCAGATACATTTAAAATCAGTTGTAACTTCTCCGGCACAATTTTTTTGGGGTTGTGCTATTTTTTTGAACCATAGATAACACAACCCAAATTTGAGTTCAATATACGTTTTATAAAACAGTGAGTTTTTATATAAACTGAAGTGGCGCATTTCTCATAAAATAATAAATACTATGGGAGACTCAAATTTTGATCTAAATAAAAAATTTCATTCAATTTTTTTCACTTTCATTGATGCAGAGAGTTATTGGTCTGTAAGTTGTTATTAGGAACAAATCACAACTACGTAGAAGATGATTATTGGTCGCGACTTCCTTCTGAAACGAACTAACTAATCCCGGGCATATCCAAGGTGTAGTTCGTACTTGCATAGCGGCGCCAATGGTCAATCTTAACAAAAATTCATGTTGGCTTTGCCAACATTTGACAACTTTATTTACAAAACTTTAACGACAATAACTTTTGCCTCTAGATATTTTCATCAGACCAACCCGTCTCTACTACGAAATCGTTAACAAAAGTTTCACCCACGATACCACCTGTAACACAGTTCAAACCAACTCATGCAATGTCGTCAGGTTTTCGTTCTACTGTTCAAGACAATGGATGTTATTCAACATCGCTATCGATGTGCCAAGGTGTGTTGGACTATGATCTTACATATAACTCCACAACAAAATTACAATTAAATGATGAAACGGCGTTTCGGAAGTTGATTGAATCGAATTGCTCGGCACGTGCGCTAGAGTTTATTTGTGTGACATTGGAACCTGAATGTAGGCCCTCGCATATTGGTATACTACCTCCGTGTCGCAGAATTTGCAAAGGTATTTTTTAATGATTTATTAATTTCCATAAATCTTTATTTGCTTTCTAACCCGAATTCAATAAAAAATGGATTTCCAGCTGTTGTAGAAGCGTGTTCCATTGTCATCGCAAATTGGGATGTGCTTAATGAGCTCTTCGATTGTGGTGTTTATCCAGATTCCAGTGATCCACATAAATGTGAAGATCCCACGAGAAGGCACGATCAATGCTTTGATCATGAATTTTCATGCTACGATCGCTCCTGCATACCTCAACAATGGCAATGTGATAACATCAAGGACTGTGCGGCTGGAGAGGACGAAGAAAGTTGTCTGATTTGTGATCATCAGGATGAGTTCCGCTGTCGTTCAAACGAAAAGTGTGTACCTGGATCGGTGCGTTGTGATCTTAAATATGATTGTTTTGATGGTTCAGACGAGGAAGAATGCGACGAATATGGTTCTGGTGAAGAGGCAGCCTCTGCTTTTGATGAAGCTGCCTTAAATTCATTTCCACGAGTTTTCTCGTATACAAGTTTTCTCTCACCCAATCAGTCTAACGAAGGCTTGTACACCTACATTACAGCTGCAACTAATGATGAAAATGGAACTAAGTTTCAAGTGCACGAAAGTTACTAATCGTACTAGAGGCATTTCCACGGAAGAGGTGACAAATAGCGTGCCGGACGAAGGTCCAAAAGGGTTTGGTAAGTGTACTTGCAAAAAAACTTGTAGTAAGATTTTCAAAAATATCCTTTTTGTCAGTTAACTTTCGTGACAGCAAAGAAATCATGCTGACGAGTGACACAGAAAACAATTTCAAATACTCCTCTGCTGCCACCACATCCCGCCACCTACTTCGTAATCGCAACACGAGTGTTAATCAAAATAAATTATCGTTTGGAGTAACACCACCTTTAAAACCTGAAGCTTCAATGCGAATTTCCGTTACAAACGAACCACCCACGCCACCCAAAAATGACACTGCAAACAACAAACATCCCCTGAGTCCAACTTGTGCACCGCACCAGTTGCGTTGTGTAAGTGGTGAATGCATTACAGTCAATCAACTTTGCGATAAGGTAAGCGCTTAGAAAACACAACCAAATACCTAATTTAGTAAAGTATGCATTTTACAGATAATGGACTGTCCGGATGGTGCTGATGAACTAATGTGTATTTACAAGGAACAGCGCAGCTCCACCTCAACAACATTGCGCAGCAGTACGGACAGTGCCTTACGTAGTAGAAGAGTTCGCACGCAGCCAACCATAATATCGACGACCATTAGATATGAAAGACGTTCCTCTGCTCGAAATACTATAAAACGAAAAGTAAATCCTTGATGCTCCAACAACACTTCTGTGGCCTATATGTCCGTAGAAAATGCCTCTGCGTTTATATACTTAAGTTGAACTCGAAAGCTGATTGAATATCTTAGCAACTGTGAATTATTTCTGTTTGTCAAGTCCTCCATGTTACTACTTTTTTTCTTGTATGACAGGTTCTATCATATGATTTCTATGATATAAACATATATGTCTACATAAGTTAGTTAACGAATAATGCATTGGTTAGATGTAAATAAGCAATTCTAATGTTTGTACATGTTTTACAGTGTGTACCTGTGGTTTTTGCTATTGTATGTATGTAAAAAACAAAAACTGTTTTAGATTAACGTAATTATTTAGAAACAGTTTAGTGCTATCATTTTAAAGTATTAGTACATCACTTCTTAAGTATGTTAGATAAAGAATTGTAAATAATTTTGCCTGTATTTTATTTATAAATAGCTGGAAGAAAAAATGAAGCCCTCCCTAGGAACTTGCTCAACTTTTTTTCTTCCTGAAGGAAGTTTTGTAGCTAGAAATCCAAATGATCGTCTTAGGCCAATGGAAGCCGGATAAACATTCCGAGTTTACTGTAAGCTTATTACATATAGGGATGAGCTCGTACTTTTTTAAAGAGTACATGTACTCTTTTTTATGCAAAGTACTTTATTATTGACATACTTTAAAAAAGTACGGAAAAAGGTACACCTTTTTCTAGTATATACTGTATTTTGTACTTTTTTTCTCAAAATTTGTGACGTTCCGCGAGGAAAGGCCCCCAACTCAAATGCCGGTGAGTTTACATGATGAGCAGGTATAGTGGGTCATGTGCGCTAGCTTTCGCATTATGGCGCGTGTAAGGCACAATTACTTTCGTTTTTGTAACAAATCGCTGTAAAAAATTAATTTATTTTTGAGTTAAGAGTGTTTTCTCGTAGAGCATCCCATATCGTCGCTCGCTAGCCAGAAGAATGAATATGCAAATTTTCCGATTTTGTGTTAGAAGCTTCGTTGGATTACCCTTTAGATGCTTCCTACCTTACATGGAAACCCCAATAATTTGCAATCCCGTTTTCACGAATGTATAATTCAGTTACATAAAGATGGGCTAGAAAATTTAATGTGGCACATGAATATGGCACATTCATGTTTCTGGCTGGCAACAAAGTAATGCTGTTCCTGTTTGTATGACATATTCGTTGATATGGCTCAACAATTTAAAAAAAAAGTAAGAATGTCCCACATTCGTACTCATATTTACTAATAATTTTGATAATTTCTAATAATAATGAAAAAATGGTGTTCGTCGTTGTTTAATTGAAGGCAAACCGGTTTATTCGCCTATCGCCGAGGCAAAACTAAAAGACTTGGGAAAAATGTGCGAAAAACTGGTTATACTAAAAGATTAAGATTCCTTTTATAAAAATCTAAAGGGCAGCAGTGAGGTTCGTGACGCTTTACCCGAACCTAACATTTCAGAAGATTCTGATTGCAAAAATGAGAACTAGTTCTAAGTTTGCAATAATATCTTATATAAAAACACATTAGTGTATATGAAATTTAATTTAATGTGTAACTTTTTCATTTACATACTTTCTATGAGTCACAGCCACGGATGTTTTCCCAAGTATTGTGATGCCCTGAACCCGAATCCGCCAACGGAATTGCCCTGCAGGAATTTTTTTACGTATTTTGAAGTTAAGACCATATCATGACCAGTTGGGCCAATTCTTATAGCGTGTTCGGACTCAGCGCATAAAAAGGCACAGAAAACATGAGCCGCAGCATACGTGATCCGACTATGTACTTTGAATTTTTTGTATACCTGTGTTAACAAAAAATTAAATCAGTTTTTAAAACTTTTGTTATGCTAGAAAAATGAATGTGCTAAATCTCGGAGAATTAAAGGGATGCGAGCAAAACAGTTATCTCAGTTGAAAGAGCATATTGTGAATATTATTTATTGATACATTTTTACATTAAAAACTAATACTTCTAATTTTAAGGAAGCAATAAGCTTTGAAATTTCATTTTGGAAGATTCGTGCTTCTGGCAAGCGGGCTGGGCGATATATAACATACTGTACGAATATTAGCAAAACTAAGGGGTGCTGCTATCTCTAAGCCGATGCTAAGCAGTGACGCGAATTCACATCAATAATTCAATCATTATGTATCTACATAAACGAAACAATAATTGCGTCTACACATATGTACCATGTACGTATACGAGCAGCGGAGAGTCAATGCACAAACACATGCATATATCTGAGATACTCCTGAAAGTATGCAATGAGAAAAGCTATAAAATTGTGCAATTGTAGTTACAGCTGAGAAGTTTGAGAGCTAATGGCACTAGTAGATTCTGGAAGCGCCTAGAAGATGCAACGTTGAAATCAGACAGTATATAAAGGCAACAAATGTAGAGGCGCTGGAATTCAGTTTGATTTGAGTTGTCAAGCAGTTTCGACTAAGACGCTATCTAGCGAGCAAGAGCAGTATTATTTTGAATAGTAGAGTTTCATTTGAGCTATCAATCAGTTTGGTTATTAAGCAAGCTATTCGTTGCACAGTTTGAGTGTTATGGTGAAGTACTTTAATAAAGGCCATTTTGCATTATTACAAATTGGAGTTATTTATTCAACAGTTTAGAGATTCGAACTTAGCAGAGGATTGCAAATAAGAGGATTTGCAAGTAAATTCGTTACAATTGGTGTCAGAAGAGGAATTGTTGAATAAATTCCAGAGGACAACAAAGGACATGGCAAAGTTCAGTGAATTGAAGATCCAGCAACTGAAGAAGGAGTTGGAGAGCCGTGGATTGAATACAAGCGGCGTTAAACTCGAACTTCAAGCACGGCTACGAGAGGCAATGGAAGCAGAAGGAATTGATGTGGACGAGTATGTCTTTTATCCTGATGGGGACGAGACAACAACAAAAATTGAAGAGAAAAACGAAACTCGCAGACAGTTACGAGCACAGACTTGAACATGATATTAGCTGCAATAGCTGCTCAAACATCGACAGTAACATCAATGTCGTCGCAAATATCATCCCAACTAGAATCACAGGAGGTACGCATTCAGAAATGCGTCGCAAGTACATCACAATGGAAGAACAGAAAACGTATATGTCATCACAAATGGAATCCCAAGAGACACGAATAACATCCAAGATGGAAACACAGCTCGAAGAACAGAAGACATATATGGCATCCCAACTGGAAGAGCAGAAGACATATATGGCATCCCAACTGGAATCACAGGAGGCACGTATTTCAGAAATGATGTCGCAAGTGTCATCTCAACTGGAAGACCAAAAGACATATATGGCATCTCAAATGGAAGCGCAAGAGGCACGTATATCTGAAATGTCGGCAGAAATTTTGGAAGAGGTATCATTAAAACTGGAAGCGCAGGATGAAAAAATGGCTCAATTTCAGGCAGAATTAGATGATTTAAAAGGTCGTATGGAGCAGTTACAACTAAATCGCCCAGCTGTTTCAGCAAGCAATCCAAAGGTAAAAACACCATCCTTTGACGGTTCTGTTCATTTCCAGGTGTTTAAGATTCAGTTTGAAAAGACCGCAGCAGTGAACAACTGGAATGCTGAAGATAAAGTTGCTGCACTATTCGTGGCATTGAAAGGATCTGCTGCTGAAATCCTACAGACTATTCCCGAGGGAGAGCGGAACAACTACGAAACATTGATGAGCGCTCTAGAGAGGCGATACGGAAGCGAGCATAGAAAACAGATATACCAAATGGAGTTGCTGAACCGCTTCCAGAGGCCTGGTGAAACATTGCAAGAGTTTGCGTCGGATATTGAAAGGCTAGCACATTTAGCGAATGCGGACGCAGCCGTGGAGTACACTGAAAGGGTAAAGATTCAGAGCTTTATAAATGGCATACGGGACGTCGAAACAAAGCGAGCTACATACGCAAACCCAAAGCCAACAATCGCAGAAACGGTGTCACAAGCTCTGATTCAGGAAACAGCGTGGCTTCTGTGTAAGCCAGTTTTCAAAGCACGCCGTGTGGAAGTAGAAAGGCCAGAGTGGGTAGACGCAATACTGGAGGCGCTGAAAGGATCGCAAAAGCGGAGTGAAAAAGTTACCAAATGCTTCAAATGCGGGAAGTCCGGTCACATTGCACGTCATTGCGATCTTGGTCCTAATAGTTCCAACAATGGGGGTGGCCGTAAACGCAAAGCTGGAGGAAATAAGCAAGAGCGTGTCGGATGTAAAGAACGAAAACTTGCCCCGGCTATTGAATGTCCTGTGATATCTGTGTCGCAAATTGGAAGGAAGTCAAGCAGTCTTACCGTCAGAGGGAATGTGGATGGCAAGGAGCGTGTACTGACTGTAGATACGGGCGCATCTTATTCCTTGATCCGATCTGACTTGGTCAACAGGAGAGTAAAACCGTTACCTGGAGCAAGGTTGTGTACGGTCACTGGCGAGTATAACCAAGTTCAGGGAGAAGTGTATGTGAAGTCTTGATTGGAAAGGTCACGGTTCCACACAAATTCGTTGTGGCGAAGATCGTTGAAGAAGTCATATTGGGAGTGGACTTCTTGGTTGACCATGACATCAAGATCGATATGCAGAGAAGGGTGATGCGTTATGAGAACCAGGATATACCACTTAACTTCAGTTTGCGGAAAGGATTCAGTAGTAATCGAGTACTGGTGGAGAAGACGCGACAAAAACCACGGAAGTCAAAGGCAAAGGTTAATAGGTCGATTGGGCCAAATAAAGCAAAACCAAAAGTACCTGCGAGAGAAACACTGGCATTGACAAAACCTAAAAGACGCAGGAAAACGAAGCAACGAATTTCCGAGAAGGAATGCGAGGGTAGTTTCAAGCCGGAGCGTACTACTGTTGTGAAATATGGGAACGATACTGATTATGCGAAGCCAATCCGTCAAGCGCAAGCTCTACGAAGTAGTTCATTGGCCAAGCAACAGAGTGCGAGGGAGCGATCCAGGATAATGAGTAGTGAGATGAAACACAGGTACGACAAGGAAAATAATTTGGAAGGTTTCCGGGAGGGAGATTTGGTACTGCTATACAACCCTCACCGGCGGGAAGGTGTTCCATCCAAATATCGGTGCAGTTGGGAAGGCCCGTACAGAGTTGTGAAGACGATCAGTGATGTCGTCTACCGCATACAAGCAATTGGGAAATCACGAAATAGAAGAGTGGTACATTTGGCGATGCTAGCAGCGTTTAGGTCGAGAGATTTGTCTGATCGGGACGATCAGACTTAGGTGGAGGGCAGTGTTACGAATATTAGCAAAACTAAGGGGTGCTGCTATCTCTAAGCCGATGCTAAGAGTGACGCGAATTCACATCAATAATTCAATCATTATGTATCTACATAAACGAAACAATAATTGCGTCTACACATATGTACCATGTACGTATACGAGCAGCGGAGAGTCAATGCACAAACAGATGCATATATCTGAGATACTCCTGAAAGTATGCAATGAGAAAAGCTATAAAACTGTGCAATTGTAGTTACAGCTGAGAACTTTGAGAGCTAATGGCAACTAGTAGATTCTGGAAGCGCCTAGAAGATGCAACGTTGAAATCAGACAGTATATAAGGCAACAAGTGTAGAGGCGCTGGAATTCAGTTTGATTTGAGTTGTCAAGCAGTTTCGACTAAGACGCTATCTAGCGAGCAAGAGCAGTATTATTTTGAATAGTAGAATTTCATTTGAGCTATCAATCAGTTTGGTTATTAAGCAAGCTATTCGTTGCACAGTTTGAGTGTTATGGTGAAGTACTTTAATAAAGGTCATTTTGCATTATTACAAATTGGAGTTATTTATTCAACAGTTTAGAGATTCGAACTTAGCAGAGGATTGCAAATAAGAGGATTTGCAAGTATAATTCGTTACAATACATATGGAGTATTCCATCCCATTTCGACCAATTTTGAACCCGACCCTTTAGAATTGGCTGAAAGTTTTTCTTCTTTTTCTAGCTTACGAAAGACGTTTTTCAGGAGTTTTTCAAATTTTTTCATCCAACTCAAAAAAGTAATGAATTTTTAAAAAAACACCGTTTTTGTTTTCAAAATGCTATAACTTTTTCAAAAATTGACCGTTTGGGATCTTTTTTTTTAAATTGTTTTTAAATGAACTTTTCGGAAAAAATTCAAAAACAGTTCTAAAGTTTTTTTTTGTAATTTTTCAGTTTTTCGAGATTTTTCGAATTTTTTTTCTCATAAAAAACTTCAATCAATTCTGCAATCATCCCCCCTAATCCCGGAGTGGGCCGAGAATATTTAATTGAAAAAAAAACTTTAAAATTTTTTTTGTATTTTTTCCGAAAAGTACATTTAAAAACATATTTAAAAAAAAATGATCCCAAACGGTCAATTTTTGAAAAAGTTATAGCATTTTGAAAAAAACACCGGTTCAAAATTGGTCGAAAGTGTATGGAATACCCCATGTATATTCTTCGTTTTAACTATGTACCCATTTGCAGTCAGACACGTCACGGTTAAAAGTTTCAGCGTAGATCTGAAACTTTTTGTACCATATATTTGACCAAACCGAATTTGGTTTAAAATTAAGATTACACCGATCCTCGTGAAAATGATTGCGCATAACTGAGTTTCAATCTTAAACTAGGGAAGTCTGCACATGTATAACAAAGAATAGAAATCCAGTTACCAAATGCAGCTGTTGTGGAAATTTTGGGAAGATCGGTTGAGGTCCCTGTATGTCTGTAAAAACACACACCATAAGAATTTATATGGAGAATGAAGGAGCGGGTGCGTTGAGGATTCCGACGGCTCTAGGTGGGTCGATTGGAGTATGTGTTGGATTTTTATTTCCAATAACATTTAGAATAGATCATGACGGAACGATACAAGGTGGCAGCATTGGACAGCTGATTATAAACTGTTTTTATTTGATTTGATACATCAACTTCCGGCGCAGTACGATTTTGACATTTGTCCATCGAATTTACAAAAACAAAGTACATGGAATTTTTATTTATGTTTGTAGGTATGTCACCATGCTGCCAACTTGTATCGTTCCGCCATGGAATAGATGCTCCTTCCATGTAAATCACCGATGGGCAAAACGGCTCGTATGAGCCTTTTGCTCATACGGGCACGCTTTGCACATTTAAGTGCTGTGTGAGGGACGATGCAGTGCCAGTATGTGGGGCGAAGAACACAGGAAGGGAATAATATACAAACACACATAAGATTGATAAAGAGAGAGTATTTGGCCTTATACATATATGGAAAATAGAGCTGCCACCGGCCTTATTATGTTCAAATTATTAAGCGTTTTAGGATAAACTAGCCCTTAACCGGCGGCTTCGCTCGCACTAAAGGCCACAAATATGTAATGCCGCTTTTGTGTTTCACAACTCGAACTGAATTTTCGGTTGTAATTTTAAAAGTTCCTTTGTGATTCAAATCATAAACAAAGCAAGTTTTAAAATTAGAAAAATGGTCGCCGTAAATTAAACACACATACAACACATGCTCCAACAATTTTTGTAGTGTGGATTTAACGATATATGTATGTGAGCTGAAGAAATTTGAAAATTCCTCCATAATTTGAAATTTATAAATGAAAGCAGTTATGTTTATATTAAACTGGTAAAATTAGTCGTTATTTATGCGATTGGTACCTTTTTTATTTGTAAACTGATAAATTTCTTTCTAGGTTCACGGCAACACTGCCAACAAGTCTGAAAAGGGTTTCGTTTTCCCACGATTGTATACGAAACGTGCATTAGTACGTTTTTCTACTGCTACTTCCTCTAATGCTACTACTTTAAAAATACTTTTATGTATATATTGCAAGATGAATCGGCTTGCATATAATTAAAGGTATGTGAAGGCGAAATGAATGTCAATAATGCGCTGCTTAACCTAAAGTCGACTTCAGTCTATGGTTATTCCGTTCTTCGTATTTCTTGCCACAAAATGTATGTTTTTGTTTTCTTACTATTGCAACACAGTTTGGGAATTGGTTTTCGAGGTTGAGAGAGTATTTTCATTTCAGTTTTTCCGCAACTTTCTTGCGATGACTATCGTTTGAGATAGAGCGTACGATATTTCCAATGATTTTTTTACTCCCCTAACACCCCAAAACACACAAACGTCTCACCTAGCACTCGCTGGCACTGAAACTGATTTAGGAGCCGAAAATAGGCCCATCCCTGATGTAAATATTTATTAAAAAAAAATATTTCCCTTAGTGTAGCTTAGCGAAAGTAATTCTTATAAGTAAAGCGGCAATTACCCACCGACGTGTGCCGTACGTACGGACGTTTGTCGTACGAAACACGTTTGACCGAACCCTCAAGCCCGTACAATTCAATGTGTGCGTTTGTGTACATGTACATAACATATTTGTGTGTGTTTTGTTTACAGCAAAGCACTGTTGCCATTGCCCATTTTGCATGCATGCTTATGGAAACATCAACTTTTCCAATTTAATTGTTGATGTTGTAAAAGGCTGGAATTAATATTAAATAAATATAAATAGATTACATATTTATAATCTGCACTTTTACATAATTATTTCGAATTATTTTCACAATTTTTCAAACTTTAATTAGGTGTTTTTGCATAAAACTGCAAACGGTCAAAAATTAGCGCACAAAAGTTTACTAGGAAACTCTGTCTAGTGAGAGAGCGATCAGCTGACACGTTCTTACGGAAAAAATTAAAATTGTTTTGATTTCTACGTTCCGGGCTACGTACGTACGGGCCATGGTTCAATTATGTACAGGTTGGCTCATCTCATCAGCTGATTTTATTTATGTCATTGCATGGTCGAAGGGATTGTCAAAAGGAGATGGCAAACTCAAAATGAAACCAACACATTGGCAACATTTTATTTAGACATACAAAAACTGCTAAGTTTATGTTTCCATTCCATACCATCGCACCAACACCAATACACAGATTTTGACAATTTGAACAGACATATTTTGTTGCTTTACAGATGAGCCAACCTGTATATAGTTGAACCATGGTACGGGCGTTGCACATCGGTGAGTTTTCGTTTACATTGCACACTCATAAGATAGGTCGTGTCAGCTAACACGTTTTTGGTACGTACGTTCGTGAGTAACTGCCGCATAAACCTACAATTTTGATTGGAAATTGATTTGAACATAAATCTTTATACAATTTTTTATTAAATTGTTGAAAAAAAAACTGAGAAATTTGCCAGGGTTCGCACCGACAGTCTTTTGATTTCAAGTAGAGTACGTTTTCATTAGAACAGGCAGAATTTTATAAATTAGCTTTTATACCCAGCGTGTACTTTGGTGGCATAACGGAAGTACTTAATAGCATAAAAGAATCAAGATAAATATATACTTCCTTGAATCAAAGTTATTAGCATCGAATAAGATTTTGATTGAGCCATACCATTCCGTCCGTCAACCCGATAACTAGAGTAATGTCTTTACGAAATTTGGTGTACTGGCTTACCCTGGACGCAAAATATATTGGTATTGAAATTCTCCCATTTTCGACAATAATTACGTCCACATTTTTGATACCAAAAATTTCAAAAAATTTAAAAAATTATAATTTATTACCAAAAACCGATGCAGCGATGAAACATAATATGTGTATTGACCGCTTCCCACGGCAGCCGGTTCCATGTACCGGAGCGACTCGGAACTTTTTTGATGACCAAAGGCTGTAATTTCAGAGTAACCCCATTTAATTTGTTGCAACCCTCCCACAAATTGTCATCCTCGGAGCAGCTCCTTGAACTGGACTGCTCCATACCCCCCTGAACCTAACCCCCGTCCAAGACTGTGGTTCTCCTGCATATATCGGAAAAGAATTTATCTCAGATGGTCATACTCTTGCCAGTATATCACGTGTAACAGATGGTTACACCGTTCGGGCTGTTCTGGGTTAGAACTCAACGTTCGTCGCCCCCGAAATGTCTACAAAAACTTTGTGGCTCCCTGCTGTTCACGTCCAAGGACGTCCCGCTGTTCACTTTCAAGCGTACCTCCGTCACCATCTAGCAGCAACGCTGCCCAGCAGGCCATATCAACAGTCCGCTCTTGCTCGCGCCAAACTGCGCCTCTACCTAACGCAGCCGTTGCAACTCATCACTACGATCTACGTAGCATGGACAGTATCAATGCCGAGCACCAGCTTTAATGCCCCCCCCCCTTCCGAAACATGCACTCGCGCAAGAAGGTGTCATCAACTCCTAGTTCCCCACACCGTGTGTTCAGTATGCCAGATTAGTATATTTACTATCGCGACATCGGTCCAATGCAGTTCATGTCTTGGCCGATGCCACCTTCGTGGATGCTCTGGGCTTGGCAACGGCTACCGTCCAACCGGTACATTCATTGCACCGTGCTGCCAAAGCACAAGTACCAACTCACCGACACCAGGTACTCCAGCAGCAATCGAACAGCACACTCGACAAAGCCTATATCCTTCATGGCGCCTTCGCCGATCTCTGACTCCCATAGTGACGACTGTCCTCCAATGCACTTCAGAATTCTGCAACTTAATTGCAACGGGTTAACCGGAAAGATCGCAGAGATAGTTGACTACATGAATAAAAATAATATCCGTATAGCCGCAATTCAAGAAACAAAGCTAATTGCCAGATCGGACCTCCAAACTTGCGATGGCTACAACATTCATAGGCAAGATCGCACAAGGGGTAATGGCGGTGGCTCTGCCTTTATAACTCATCACACCGTGCAATATACTCTATTTCAACCTAACATCAGCCGCAGGGATAATACCTTAGAAAGGCAGGGCATAACCATCCGGTCAATAGATGTTGACCTAGAAATAATTAACATATATATTCCTCCTATCACCTGCTACTCTGTGGCGAAAATCGCTTTATCCTGGCGATTTCAACGCTCATCACGACCTCTGGCATTCCAGCTTGCCAGTCTAGCTAGAGTCTAGCTGAGGAGCAAATAGACAATACGACTTTATAGTAAGAGCCTTACTCGTGGTCAGAAGAAGTAGTATGCCAGATTTCATTACAATATTTTTATTCAAATGAAAGGTATTGGAAAAATATTTGTAAGGATGAGCTTTCGGATGAATATGCGGTCTATGGGCGAACGTTGCTTACTTTTAATTTTCTTTCGATTGAGGCTACAGATTTTAATAGAATCCATTCAACTAGAACATATAACAAACTAGGAATAAATTCGAAATTGTTGCACCGAATTTCATAAGATTTTCAACGCAGCCGCAAACATGTGTAATGAAAGATTTCAAAGACTTAGAATATTGGGTTTCAGCCTATCAGTATTATTTTGATTTTTTAAATATAAAAATTGTCTGATAATTATTATGTTACTTTAAAAATTCTGACAATATAATTATATACATATAGTTACATATGTAATATTTTTTTTTCTGCATATTCCTATGACCTAATAAAAGTCGGTTGAAAGAAATTCTAATTTTTGGACTTTTACAAATATTTATTATAATAATTATGTCTCTGGTTTTATCTAGTTCCAGACAAGATTTGTTTTCTTACTATTGGCCATTGTGAATCGACCCAACTCGCAACACTAATTTTAACTTTCTTATATTTATATATCCATACGTATATATATACATATCTACATAGATACCTAGTAGGTAGGTACTACCTACATACATTTTTTGCTTGTAATTCGAGAATTTGATGAACATCATAGTACAATTTTTGGTACGGTGATTAATATCATTTAATTATAAGTGCAATATGGTGGTAGTTGTTGGCATTCAGCTGCCGTTTTCACTTAAAACGTTTGACGAATACCCGTTTGGTTATTGTTTTGAGTAAACCAAATCAAAATTAAACGGTTCACTCTACACTTTCGTATAAAGATTATAGTCACCAAATTACCTTTTTTCGCTAAAAAAAAATCCAAATAAATAGTGATGGAACTTGGAAGTAATTAGGTGACAACAAATTCGACGCCAAATCAACCGAAAAATGTTTACGCCCTTCTGAGATTATGAAATTTAATGGCACGTGGAAATCGTAAGTGGTATTACGGCTTGCATGTATGTATGGACGACTCGTACTCACAAAACAACCACCAAAATTTGGCATCTTATATAAGGCTTCATTTATCAGTTAACCGAAAAGTTCATCTTGTAAGGAGCTAAGCTGTTTGTAACATTCCTTATACTTATATCTTAACTCTTCGATTTTCGCGGAGCCCTGTACACTTGTTTTCTTTTAGGTGCCAATCCAGGTCTCTAAAAATATGTCCCCTTTATATTAGCGCTGATCGCATGCACCTTTCAATTTCCCATACAAGTTGTATGAGAAAATTTGGCTTCACATTTTCTGATCTCCAAATTTTTTGCTGGGTATCTACATATACATACAGATACCATTATATGTGTCTGATAAGCAAACTGCAAACTTTGTTGGAAAAGTAATAGATATTCACCCATAACATTTTTTTTGCAATCCAAAGTGTGCACAAAATATTAAATAAATCGGACTTTGTGCAATGTGATCAATCAAATTCGATTTGATATCCTGGATCAGTTTAGTATATTTCTATTTTTGAATTCACTCAATCCCAGGTCAATCAGTGTAGATTTTATCAGTAAAGTCATTCAAATTTTTATGAGGAACAATAAATTTGTTCTATCTTTTAACAAATTATTTATGTTTACATTTAACTTTACCTTATAGTGCATTTACACTTTACGGCAAATGCGTAATGTTTTTTTAATTGTTCTTAAAATATTGTAACGAATTTAGGGAAATTCCGCTTATTCCAAATCCTCTGCTATCGTTCGAATCACTAAATTGTTGAATAAATAACTTCAGTATTCAATAATGCAAAAATGGTCTTTATTAGACTACTTGAAAGTACTTCACAATAACACTTCATAACCAATAGCGTGATTTCAAACTGATTCTCCTGCCTCGGCTGGTGCTGCTTTTATACTCTTCGGTTTCCTCGTTCACATATTTCTAGGCCTTTCTCCTTCTAGAATTTACTAGTTCGCTGAAGATTGCATACTTTTGTGAGAATCTCAGAAATATGCATGTGTATGTGTGAGAACTACTTTGCTGATGATTGCATACTTTTGTGAGTATCTCTCCGCTGCTGTATGTACATATGTGTAGACATAATGATTGGTTTGTTTATGTAAATGCAAGTGACTGCTTTGTATCAGCTTAGAGATGATAGTATCCCTTTGTGTTGCTAATATTCGACACACTGCCTTCCACCTAAGACTGATCGTCCCAATCAGACAAATTTCCTGATCTAAACACCGCTAGCCTCTCCAAATGAACCACCCTTCTATTTCGTGGTTTCCCAATTGTTTGAATGCGGTAGATGACATCACTGATGCTCTTCACAACTCTACACGGGCCTTCCCAACTGTACGAAAATTTGGATGGAACACCTTTCCGCCGGTGAGGGTTGTATAGCAGTACCAAATCTCCCTCCAAGAAACCTTTCGAATTATTGTTCTTGTCGTACCTGTGTTTCATTTTAATACTCATTATCCTGGACCGTCCCCTCACACTCTGTTGTTTGGCCAATGAACTACTTCGTAGAGCTTGCGCTTGACGGATTGACTTCACATAATCAGTATCGTTCCGACGTTTCACAAGAGTAGTACGCACTGGCTTGAAACTACCTTTGCATTCTTTCTGGGAACCTCTGTCGTTTGTTTTAGTGCATCCATTAGGGTTTGTCAATGCCAGTGTTTTTCTCGCGGGTACCTTGGGTTTTGATTTGTTTGGCCTATTCATTCCATCAAACTTTGCCCGCTTTACTTTCTTTAACTTTAGTGGTCTCTTTTGAATGTCCTCCACCAGCACTCGCTTACTGCTGAACCCTTTCTTCAAACTGAAGTTAAGTGGTATATCCCTGGTTCTAATAGCGCATAATACTTCTCTGCATGTCGATTCTTATGTCATGGTCAACTAAGAAGTCCACTCCCAATATGACTTCGTCAACGATCTCCGCCACAACGAATTTGTGTAGAATCGTAACCTTCCCAATTAAGACCTCACATGCGACTTCTCCTTGGACTTGGTTATACTCGCCAGTGACCCTACGCAACCTTGCTCCAGGTAACGGTTTTATTCTCCTGTTGACCAAGTCAGATCGGATTAAGGAATGAGATGCGCCCGTATCTACAGTCAGTACACGTTTTTTGCCATCCACATTCCCTCTGACGGTAAGACTGCTTGATTTCCTTCCAATTTGCGACACAGATATCACAGGACATTCAATAGCTGGAGCTAGCTCTCGATCTCTACATCTTACTCGGTCTTGCTCATCCCCTCCAGCTTTGTTATTAAGACCACCCATGCTGTTGCAAGATCGCAATTGCGTACAATGTGACCGGGCTTCCCGCATTTGAAGCATTTGATAACTCTATCACTCCGCTTTTGCGATCCTTTCAGCGCCTCCAATATTGTGTTTATCTAGTCTGGCCTTTCTACCTCCACAAGGCGTTCTTTGAACGCATGCTTACACAGAAGCCATGCTGTTTCCTGAATCAGAGCATGTGATACCGTGGCTTTGGGTTTGCGTATGTGGCTCGCTTCGTTTCGACGTCCCGTATGCCATTTATAAAACTCTGGATTTTTTACCCTCTCGGTGTAATCCACGGGTGCGTCCGCATTTGCCAAATGAGCCAACCTTTCAACATCCGAAGCAAACTCTTGCAATGTTTCACCAGGCCTCTGGAAGCGGTTCAGTAACTCCATTTGGTATATCTGTCTCCTATGCTCGATTCCGTATCGCCTTTCTAGAGCACTCATCAATGTTTCATAGCTGTTCCGTTCGTACTCTGGAATTTTCTGCAAGATTTCCGCTGCAGGCCCTTTCAATGCCACGAACAGTGCAGCAGCTTTATCTTCAGCATTCCAGTTGTTCATTGTTGCGGTCTTCTCAAACTGAAGCGTAAACACCTGGAAAGGAACAAAACTGTCAAAGAATGGTGTTTTTACCTTTGGATTACTCGCTGAAACTGCTGGGCGATTTATTTGTAACTCCTGTGTACGACCTCTCCAAGTTTCTATCAGGACATCAGTTTTGTCCTCGAGCTGTTCAATTTTTGTATCCTGTGCTTCCAGCTTTGATGTTACCCTTGCTTCCTGTGCTTCCAACTGCGAAGACATTTGTTCCACCTGCAGGGATAAGCGCTCCTCTTGTGCTTCCATCTTAGATGTTGGTGGATATTTGTGATGACATTTCGGACATTTGTGCCGATATTGCAGCCAATATCATATACAAGTCTGTGTTCGCCACTGTCTGCAGTGTTGCGTTTTTCTCCTCCAATTTTGTTGTCTCATCGCCATCAAGATGAAAGACATACTCTTCTAACTTAATTCCTTCTGATTCCATTGCCTCTCGTAGTCGTGCCTGAAGTTCGAGTTTTTTGCCGGTTGTATTCAATCCACGGCTCTCCAACTCCTTTTTCGGTTGCTGGATCCTCAACTCACTCCACTTTGCCATGTCCTTGTT
>JARSSU010042121.1:0-12372 GCA_029619165.1 Eurosta solidaginis | reverse complement strand
ATAACAACACTTTGAAGGGTCATTAACATACAACGGAACAACAAAACAAATACGGCCATAAATCGACCTTCTTGAGGAACAGCCCTTGAGAGAGCGGTCGGGTAGATAATTTGATATGTGGCTCTCATTGCACACAGCTTGCGAATCGCTCACTGAGGTAGAAGTTTTATGTAATTGTAAAGTAGGAGTGAAAAATTTAACAGTTTTTTTTACTTTAGAGTATAAAGATTGTGGTTTACCTTTAGTGTCGAATATGCTTTTGGAGTGGTCAGGAGCGTTAGAAGAAGTAATCAAGGTATTTTTTGTTAATGTTTAAAAGGTCCCTGATGTCATCAATAGACTCTTAGATTTAAAGCATTGGTACAGCCCTACGGCTCTAAAGCCAAGAACTGCCGTTCAGATTTAAAAGTGGAGAATTCGGGTAACAGAAATTGCTCGAGTTTTTATCTGGTTAGCGCACTATACGCAATTCAGCGACATATGGAACAAGGAATCAGGCAATGTATTGGGGAACATGGGTCTGTACTCGCCCGTTGGGTCTTCTTCTTCCATTCGAATGATCTTCCCTTCAAACTATCTTCCAGGCATACCAGAGGCCAAGGATAATGGAAACACGTAAAACAAGAGGAACGGTTCAATATCATGTATTAAAAAGTTAAACATACGTTAACAATTGAAACAAATTCCCCATTTGCTGAATTTAGCTGCTTCAATGTTTTTGTTAAACTTAAAAACCAAATTCGAGGAACAACGTCGATTTCGATCCGACGTTTTTTTTTTTTGGTAACTTATATGCCTTTATTTTATTGCACCGCACACGAGGAGTAGTCGGCGGGTAGTAATTAAATATATATTATACTAGCACATTTTGTTGTTGAACATCTAGTGTGAGGCTTCCAACGGGGTGGTTTCTCTTATTAAAAAAGAGACATGTAAGGACATACGTAGACATATTTAGTTAGATGTTTTTTTTACAACTCCGATAACTAAAAGATTCGCTAAAGATTTATTGAACTTCAGACTGCCTTTATTTTCATTTTCGGACGTGCCAAGGTCATCACGGGGAAAACACCTTTATCGTGCCACATTAAAAATATCTGTTAACATGTGTCTTTGTAGAATATGCCACACGATATGATTTCGCAGGATAAACTTTTCCTGCGTACTCGACGATAGTGCTACAAGCCCAATCATAGAGTAGGACGATCGGGAATTGGTACTCGGTGACTTGAAAGATTTGTATAATATACAAAAATACTATATGATCTAAATATGAGTACGTTTACCATACCATAGGTGTTCATGAATTAAGAAAGTCCTTATTTTGTGCCCATCTGGAGGAGTTTACTTCCTTAGTTATGGATGACATAGGATATAAATAAATCATTTTATTTTGGGTGGACTAGTGTGTGGTGGGTGTGTTTGGTGGCGGACAGTGTATAGGCTCCGTAACCGAGCGAGGGAAAGATGATTTGAGAAGAGGGCGATACACTTTATACGGCTATGATCCGTGGCTTCACTCAGGTTTCATTTACAAATTTTGTGCGCAGATTGTTTTGTAATTTCATTGGCCGCACTGCCAGGCAGATTATTTTTCTAGAAGCTTTAATGGGGCGCCCCCCCCCCCCCCCCGATAACACAATCTTCTAGAAAGTTTTCCAATGTAAGATGGATGTATTTAATTTATCCGCGTGGAACTCCAACCGGTGCAAGCTGTAAGAAATTATTACCAACACTTATGGACCTCATACAGTACTAGGTGAGGTCCTCTATGATATGAAGGGCCCAGTCTCACCTAACCTACAAGTTGACTACTAGAGATCACCAAGGTCCATCCTTAAGCACGAGCGAAGAATACTTAATCTAAAGAATCTCAAATAATAAGTGAAACAAGTCGGAAGGCTAAGTTCGGTGTAACCGAACATTACGTGTCGCTGCCAATATTACAGCGTGCAGACTTTTAAATTACCTTCTTTTAAAAGTGGGAGGTGCTAACGCCCATTGTCCAAATGTTACTAGTTTTTTCATTTATCCTTCTTTGTTAATATCAATCATCGCACTTTTTAGTTTCGTTATTCGAAAATTTTCGATGTCGAAAAAGTGTGGGCGTGGGCGATTTCGTTCATTTTTAAATAGCGATACTGAGATAGTGCCCAGGAACTACATACCAATTTATACATTAAGAATACTCGAAATTTAATCAAGTGAAGAAAATGCTTAGTTTTACGGACATAACGGACGACGGACGACGGTATATTGCTAAGTATGAGTTTCTTTTTTCGCCCGGGACTCATTTTGATATATAGAGTATTTCCTATCTCGATTAGTATCATTTAGCCGTTACGGGTACCGAAATTACAACATCAGCAAAAATTCATATACTCTGTGATCTCCTGCTCACTGAAGCTCAAAATACAGTAAGACAACTGTTTGTATGTTATACGCTGTTCTTTTTCTTTTCCGTTTATACAATATGATGCTTTTTAACGTTAACTTTTTATTCAAAAATTAACCTATCAAACAGGCAAGTGATGCCTTGAGGCAGCCTTTGTTAAAAAATAATTTTTAGCGGTTTTTGCATATCGCTACAAAATACATTTTGTTATTCCTTATAATTTATTATTGGTATAACTCACTTTTTATTTTTCTTCGAACGCGCTCTGTGTATTCATACTTTCATTTTAGAGCGACAGATTCATGGTGAGTTTACGTCTATCATTACTCTTTGAAGATAAAGCATTTTGAAAAATATTGATCTTGTGCTTTGTTGCTTACAAAGTGTTTATCACACAATTTAATAGAAGGTTAGGCGGCATAAACATTATTGATACAATATCTCTAGTGATTATACGTTAAATGAAAACAATTACAAATATAGAAGTGAACATGTAAGGGCTAGCAGCTCTGAAGCAGCCATTGCCCGGTTCGGCGAACAGTTGTCATTCTCCCCCCCAAAAAAGAAAAAAATAATTGCTGTTCATCATGATAAGAATAATTTTTGTTGTTATGCATTGATACGACGTGTAGTATTATTCTGTGTTTTCTGGAATAGTACTAGAGCCACAAGTTCGTATCTCCGAAAAAAGAGGGTTTAGGCTTTCCCCACGATTTACTGAGGAAGACGTCGATTCACTAACGGAATCGTTAATACCGACGACAGATTGTGGGACTATTAGATGCAGTAATGATATGAATTCACTGATTCCAACTTTACCCATGAAAAAATATCATACCCCACAAGACGGGCCGAAATGTATTTCTAATTGTATTAGAGAACTGATAATGTCTAAACTGTTCCCAAAGATTTTGTTGATCAATAAGCTTCGAACAATGGTCGCTTATGAACTATATACCGGCTCGTCATCGACCGAAAATTCAGTAGTCCCGATCAACCTCGCAGAATCCTTGAAGCCCTTTCAGACAAATGTATAGGGCGGATATCCTGTTTCTTTTTTCTAGTCTCAGAAAGTTTTGGTCCTTGGATCGAGTTTACCATCTTTGTGGAGGTTTTCAATTGTTTAACAGGGTATATATTAAGAAATTTTTTGTTTTCTTTTCATTTCCTTACAGTAGTTCAAAGAAACATTTTTTTTTTATTTTTTTTCATGAATTAAATGAGACATACATGGTCGAGATTATCACAAAAAAAGAATTTTTGAACCATGACAATGACGTGGGTAGGCAGATGCAACTTGCATGTCATGGATACTAAGCTCTTCCATGGGAGACCTATCCAGGGCCGCCGCAAGTCATTAAATGATCTGTCTATTGAATTCCCATGGAATTTTTATACAATTAACTGAAGTTTTTCAGGTTTTTATACAGAATTCAGGAATGAAAAATGTGATATATATTTTTGGATTTCTGAAGAGAACGAACGCGCAGAGGCCTCTCGTGGAAAAACCAATCAATACAACAATTTTAAAAAACCAACCCAGAAGAAATTCGGACATTAATGTTATAGGAATTTTTTCTATACACCAATCCTTTGGA
This sequence comes from Eurosta solidaginis, assembly GCA_029619165.1. NCBI lineage: Eukaryota > Metazoa > Arthropoda > Insecta > Diptera > Tephritidae > Eurosta > Eurosta solidaginis. The sequence goes on along the minus strand of JARSSU010042121.1, from coordinate 8,379 downwards.
TAAGTCGGCTAAATCCCGTAAAATCTCCGCTATCCTACTTTAGAGAGCTCTACTGAGGATAGAGCAAAACAAAATGCTGTTTATAATGGCAAAAATATTAACAGAACGGCCATATATGTAAAAGATGAAATAATGTAGAATGGCAATATAAAAAAATACCTTCGCTCCTGTCCTGTCTTTTCTGATGGAGAAGCGCCGAAAGATGAATTAAAACCAGGAGCTATCACCTAGAAGCATGGAATATAGATACCTTTGTTTTTCGTATTACTGACACACACTTTCCTGAAGAGATAAACACAAAATGTTCTAAGAAATATCTACTATAGCAAAAATAAAGAAAGTCAAGAACAACCCCCATCTGTGTTGATAGTAAATTGGGGAACTAGGATGTGCATAAAGCAAGGATGCATAATGGAGATAGGTCAAGCAATGCGGAAAAGCTACAAAGCAGGCGACAAGCAATCAACAAGCAGAGAGCGAGCTACTATATGCAGTCAAATAAGGAATACAACCAAGCAATCCAAAATCAAGCATCAGGTAACCAAAACCAGGACACATCATATACAGAACTTCAATTATAGCATAGCACTAAAAATAAGTGACAATGAGGGGTGTGGGGAAAAGACGAGAAGAACAGAGGAGAGAGGGCGAAAGGGAGCGGAGAAGGGAGGTGCAGAGGGAACGGGGAAGAAGATGAAAAACAAAAAAACACACCATCATTACACTCGGATACTTTAGTACGCACGCCAATTACTCGCCGAAACCAAGGAAAGTAATAAAGCCACATCTTAAATGGAGAAGACCAAAGTGAAGGGGCATAAAATCGTATTGTGTATCGTCGGAACTCTTCCGTAGATTAACGCTGAACCTGCTGGTAGCTCTGTGCGAAAATAAGACGATAAGAAAATGGGAAGGTAGAGGGGGGGAGATTTGGACTTATATCATTCGCTTGAAAAATAGAGTTGCTTAAATTTAGAGATAGGAGTGAGTCGGAGTAGATGGGAGGGAGTGGGAGAGAGGTGCCGAGGGGGGGGGGGGAGAGACAGCCGGAGGATGCAGAGGGGGCTAGAGGAGGTCGCGGGGACTGGTGGGGGAGACGATGCGTTTAGGGGAAGTTGAAATTTATATAAGGGACATGGGCTTGAAAGGGGAAGGTGACAAATGTTTCTTATTAACCTCGTAGCCACACACTCACCCGGACTTTAGGACGACTTTTACGCCGAATGTTTAGTGGAATTATTTTATTTTTATTTTTTTTTCTTTCTTTTTATATTTATTTTTGTTTTGTATGATATTTTTTGCAATTTTTTTTATTATTTTTTTTTTTTATAGGTTTTTTGTTGTTTTTTTCTGTCTCTTTTGCTCTTTTTGTTTTTCCTTTTTTTTTTTCTTTTTTTTGTTGTTGTCTGGGTTCATACCTGGCCTGTATCGCGGAGGTGGGTGCATGACTGACTGGTGTTTGTAGAAGATTTTGTAATTGGTGTTGGTTTTGATTTTTTTCCTTGTGGTGATTTTTTGGGTATGGTGATTCATTTGGTTTTTTTGTTTTCGTTGTTGATTTGTTTTTTTGTTCGGTTCTCCATCAGAGGGAAGGGGGGGGCGTATAAAAATACTCTCTTCATACTTTTTTTTTTTGTCTGGTTTTTTGAATTTTTTTTTTTTTTTTTTTTTTTGTCGTTTCTCCCAAAACAATGCAACCACTATTTTAGGATAGTAACACATATCCTTGGTCATTAACATTTTGGATGAAAGTGTTTGTGTACGCGGGGAAACCGGCCCGGGAAGTGCAGATGAGAGGGAACGACTGAACGCTATGGTGGGAGAGAGGGTGGGGAGATTCCGTTAATTGGCGGAGGCGGCGGAAGGGGGTAGACAGGAGGGAGGAGGTTAGGGGGGGGGTGTAATTGGTTGTTGAGAGGGTCTATAGGTAACAGAATGGAGAGGAAATCAGCAGATAGGATGGCGGAGGGCTGCAATAGGGGCAATGTGGATACTCTGTAGGGAGAGATGAATTATTTTCCTGAAACAAACTGTACAATAGGAGTTAACCAGGGAGGGGAGACTTGGGATTTTGGGGAGATATTATTTCAGGTAGAGGGTGGATTTTAGCAAGTTGAGTGTATCGACGGGTTGTATTGAGGTTGGATTATTCGGAAGCGTTGTTGCACGCTTTCGACCCGGGGGGAGAGATATCTGTGACGGAAGCAGCTCGACGTGGAAGATAAGGAAACAAAACAGAAGCACGGGTAGAGGAATTTGTCTTAGAGGATGTTTGTTGCTTGATGCTTCTGAGTAGATAGAGTAAGCTCGAAAGGGAGATATCCATCAATCGTGATAGGGGGGATTCGTACGATAGGTGGTCAGTTCCAGTCGGCTCGCAGGGGTGGGGGGGGAGAGAGTAAGGGGATGGCTGTCACGTAGGAGGACCGATTTCGTGAGTGTACTATAATGGATGGAATGGTGGGATTAGAGGTATGAGCAATCGTGTAATGAGATGTGGATGGTAGTGTGTGAGGGATAGATGGGTGGGGAGAGAATTGGATGGTAATGGCGGATTGAATAATAGACTTATACAGAAGACAGTGGAAGTCCTTTGATTGGACAGACAGGAAGAAAAAACTGGGGGTAGATTTTAAACAATGAGGACCGGAAGAGAATACAACGAACAAGGATAAAAACTTTTTATTTTACGATTTAAGCTACGTAGACGGGAGAGGAGGTCGTGGAGGGGGCGCGGATTAGGAAGAGGTAGAGTAGAGGTGGAATAGAAAAGCAGATAAAGAAAAAAAAAAAGCGAGGGATAGTAGACGTCAACGATTTACGCGTTGGAAGGGGAATACTGGGTGCTTGGCCCTTAGGGGACTTCCTACACTGGAACAGTTATACAAGACTATAATCCATTATAATTTTTTGTTATTTTCTATAACGTGGTGTGTTTATTTTTCTGGGCTGGTTGTTACCCCCTCCGGAGGGGAGGAAAAAAAAAAAAAAGGGGACAACAAAAGAAGGAGGGGGGAGAGAGGGGGACAGGGGGAGAAGGGTGGGATACAGGGGGGGAAGGGGGGGGGAAAAGAACCCCAAGAAAATAATCCTTGAAACGGGAAAAGGAAAAAAATCGGAAAAAAGAAGCGAAAAAGAACAACGTCCTTCCCACATGGTGAAGAAGAAGGTCCAGGGATAGCGAAGGAAGGGAAACAGTTAGTAGAGATTAATAGAGGGATAAAATAACTATATATGGAAAATATTACCTTCTAGGAAGGGTAAAAATATACTCTAAGAATGACCGGATAAGTTTTGAAAAAATTCCCAAGGAAAGATAATAAGAAAGAAAGAAAGAAGGGGATCCACGTCTCCGTCTTTAGGCTAAGGTTTGCAGGTGGGGGAGAAAGGAGAAGGGGGGAGGGAAAAAAAAAGGGGGGGAGGAAAAAGAAAAAAAAGAAAGAAGAGAAAGGGGGGGAAGGAGGGGAGAAGGTTGGACAGGTGGAAGCCTATTGAGCCTGATTTGTACCCTAGACTACAAATTTCCAATTTTCTATAAATAATTTTTTCCAACTTCCCCGCTTGCGCAATAACGGAAGCGTTGTGTAAAAATTATCAAAATAAGGATATGGTTTCTAAAATTTGTGTATTGTTTGGGAGAACGGAAAAACAACCATTGGGCAGTGCTTCCTAAGTCCGGTGAGTTTGGTAAGATAACATTGTCACCATTGCCTTTTATAAATTTCAAAGCGATAAGCAAATCTATTAGTATTGCGAGTACAAATAGTTTTTATGCCCATTTATGTGGCTTGTTTGGCATGTATGGCGTATATGGTGTCTTATTTTCGTGCCTGCACATTTACTCTCAACACAGAGGTGACTTCTTTTTGTAGAACATTTTGTTTATCTCTTCAGAAGTCTTCGTATACGAACAAAGGATCATATCCGCTTGTCCTTTTTTAATCTTCGGCTTTCATCATGAAAAGACAGGAATTTTTTATTGCCACAAATCTCTTTACATATATGGTGTTCTATATTTTTGCAAAAGCATTTTTGCCCCAGTAGCTCTCTAAATTAGGGTAGCGATACAAGGATGTGTATAGAAAAATTCCAACATAATGTCGAATTTCTTCTGGTTGGTTTAAAAGTTGTATTGATTGTTTTCCCGAGAGAGCTGCGCGATTCGTCTCTTCAGAAATCAAAAATATAATTTTTTCGAAAAACAGTAGTTGAAAAATTCCATTGGAATAGACAGATCTTTATGACTGCGCAATGTGAAGTCTCCCTGAGAGGCTTTATCACTGACATGCAATTGCATCTGCCTCCCACGCCATGTCATGTTCAAACAATTCTTTGAATCGTCTACATATTTCATTTAATTCTGAGTTTGACTACTGTAAGGAAAATTTCTTAATATATACCTGAAACATTAACCCTCCACAGATGGTAAACTCGAAGGACCAAAACTTTCTGAGACTAGAAACAGGATATCGTACATTTTCTGAGGCTTCAAGGATTCTGCTGAGGTTGAATGGCACTACTGATTTCGGTGATGACGAGCTGATAAGCGACATGTCGAAGCTTTCGATCAACAAAATTCTTTGACCCGTTAGCATCCATTTCTCTAATACAATTAGAAATACTTCGGCGTCTTCGGGAGATATTTCATCTGGGCTAAAGTCTGGATCATTGAATTCATCATTACTGCTAAGTCCCCACAATCTTCGTCTGTATCTACCGATTCGTTAGTTGAATGACTTCTTCTTCAGTAATATCGGAAAGCCTAACCTTTTCTTTCGGAGTATACGACCTTTTGTTTCCATTTCTAGAAAACACAGAAATAATACTTACATACTTTCATATGCAAACAAAAAAATTATCATGATGAACAGCAATTATGAGAATGCAACTTTCGCCGTAAACCGGCAAGGCTGCCTCAGGCGTGCCTTTACATTTTCATTTCCTATATTTGTAATTTTTCATACATAATCACTAGATATATTTATCAAAGTTATACTCGCGAACCTTTCTATTAAATTTTCAACTAGCAAACAAGCACAGTTCAATTATTTTTTCAATTAAATGCTTCATCTTCACCAGAGTAAATTTAGACGTAAACTCACTCGAATCCGCGCTCTAAAATGAAAGTATGAGTACACAAGCGCGGAGAAAATAAAAAAGTGAGTATAACATATTAACTAAATTATAAGGAAATAACATAAATGTATTTTGTAGCGATATTGCAAAGGCCGCTAAAAATTTGAGTTTTTACAAAGGCTGCCTCAAGGCATCCTTGCCTGTTTGAGGGTAATTTTGAATAAAAGTTAACGTAAAAAGCATCATAAACGGACCAGAACAGCGTATAACATACAAACAGTTGTCTACTATTTTTATATTCAGCTGAGCAGAGATCACAGAGTATATGAATTTTGCTCGCATAACGGTACCCCGTAACGGCATGAACTATCGAGATAGATATACTTCTATATATCAAAATGTCGGGCGAAAAAGAAACTCATTTAGCCATATCCGTCTGTCCGTCCTGTCCGTAACACGATAACTGATTAAATTTCGAGGTATCTTAATGAATTTGGTATGTACGTTCCTGGGCACTTATCTCAGATCGCTATTTAAAATGAACGAAATCGCCCACGCCACTTTTTCGACAATGAAAATTTCGAATAACCGAAAAAGTGCGATGATTCATTAACAAAGAAGGATAAATAGAAACTAGTAAAATTTGGGACATGGGCGTAGCACCTCCCACTTTTAAAAGAAGTAATTTAAAAGTTTTGCAGCTGTAAATTGGCAGCTGACTATGTAATGTTCGGTACACCCGAACTTAGCTTCCTTACTTGTTTCACTTATTATTGTGATGATTCTCTTAGATTAACGTATTTCTTCGCTCGTATGCAAGGATGAACTTGGTGATCTCTATAGTAATTTGTAGGTTAGGTTGAGCTGGCCCTTCATAGAGACCTCACATAGACTGTATGTGTCCATAAGTGTTGGTAATAATTTTTCTTACAGCTTTGCACCGTTGGAGTTCAAGCGGATACATTAAATTACATCAATATTACATTGGAAAATCTTTCTAGAAGATTGTGTATCGGGCATTTAAAGCTTCTCAGAAAAATTCATCTGCCTGGCAGATGCCGCCAATTGAATTACAAAAAAACTGCGCACCAAAATTTGTAAATGAAGTGTCGCCCTAACTCCTCGGAGCTATACGCGCCAAAATATGATATTACATTATTCTCCAACAGAGTAAACTCCCCATGACATAAGGACTACCCTATTGTAAATGTACTCATATTTAATCATATGTATTTGTAATTTCAAGTTTACCGATCACAACCGATCGTCTACATCTGATGCTGTAAATCGAGCGAAAGTTGACACATTACACACAACACATGTAACAGAATATTTTTATGCACATAAATGTATAGACTTGGCGCGAAAATGAAAAGTGCATCTGTGTTTAATAAATTAGCTGCAATCTTTTGTTATCGAGTTGTAAAACAACATCTAAATATGATACGTATGTCCTTACAATGTCTCTTATTTTAATAAGAGAGAACCACCCCGTAGACTCACCCTATGTTCAACAACAACAATGTGCTTTATAATTATTTAATTTACTACCGCCGAATATTCCTCGTGTGCGTATAATAAATAAAGCATACAGTTACCAAAACAAACGTCGAAATCGAGTTTGTTCCTCGAATTTGTGTTTTTAAGTGTAACAAAAACATTGAAGCAAGCTAAATCACGCAAATTGGGTAATTTGTTCTTCAATGTTACGTATGTTTTTAATACTATATTGACCACGTCCGTGTTCCTGGTTGATTGGAAAGTTGCGAAGATCATTCCAATGAAGAAACCCAACGGAGAGTACAGACCCATCCCAATATTGCCATTCCTGTCCAAAGTCCTTGAACGTATAATGCATAACCAGATAAACTCATTTCTGACCCGAAACTCACTTTTAAATCGTAAACCAGTCTGGCTTTAGAAGCCGTAGAGGCTGTACCACTGCTTTAATTAAAGTCTCTGATGACATCAGACTAAACATTAACAAAAACCTGTTACTTTTCTAACGCTCCTTGACCACTCCAAAGCATTCGACACTGTAACCACAATCTTCTTACTCTAAAGTTAAAAACTTGTTCAATTTTTCACCTCCTACTTTACATTTAATAAACTCCTACCTCAGTGAGCGATCGCAAGCTGTGTGCAATGGGAGCTACATATCAAATTATCTACCGCTCTCCAAGGTGTTCCTCAAGCTCGATTCTTGGCCCGTTATTGTTTGTGTTGTATGTTAATGACCTTCAAAGTGTGTTGAGGTATTGTGATATACATGTTTACGCAGACGATGTGCAATTATATGTCAGTTGTCCTCTTTTATCTGTTAGTAGTTGTATTAGTTATCTTAACATTGACTTAGAACATGTAAACAAGTGGGCAAGTGATAATGGCCTACTTTTAAACCCAAATAAATCACAGTGCATAGAGAAAATCATATCGCTTGATAGTTTCAATAAAGTAAAATTAAATAACTCAGTCGTAGGCTATGTAAACACCGCAAAAAATCTTGGAATGATTTTTAATAGGAATTTGACATGGATAACCACATTTATAGAGCAAATAGGCAAGGTTTATGGCATGCTTCGTGCTTCGCTCACTTTGGACTACATACACTTTACCCCAGTGAAATTCGACTGCTGTTAGCTAAAACATATCTGTTACCCACCTTATTGTATGGATGTGAACTTTATGCAATAGCGATAGCTTGTGTCGTAGTAAACTAAATGTCCTCTATAATAATATAGCCAGATATGTGTATAGTGTTGGTCGTTACGAGCACATCTCCATTTTCGCCAAGCGGATTTTTTCTATTAAAATTCGATAACTGTTACAATTAAAGTGCCTAACACTGCTTCATAAGATCATCGCATCTCGAGAACCTGAATATCTCATGGACCGCCTTAAATTTAACAGATCACCTCGATCGTTCAACTTAACTACTATGAGTACAACTGCCTAGTTACTGACGTCAATTTTTTGTCTACGCTGTTCGCCTTTGGAACGCTCTTGCCCCAAAACTTAAAGCCATACAAAATGCGCTGCGCTCAAAGAATGAGCTCATAAACTATTTTCGTCAATAAAAAGGCAATGTGCACTTTCTCTTACATTCTTCTTCTTTGCATTTTATTACATCCTCAGACTTGTATTCTTGTTAAACAACCTGTTAAGCATATTCACTTGTCAAGTTTATGTTTAATGTTATTTTTTTAGTAAATGTTAGTTAGTTAGTTAGTTTAAGCTCAAACACTGTAATTAACCTAAGGTTGTGTGTTTGTATTAATGATAATAAATAAATAGACCTTCGGT